>CAUYQV010144344.1:0-70919 GCA_963574575.1 Galagoides demidoff
GGTGCCTGTGGTCCCAGCTACTTGGGAGGCGGAGGCAGGAGACTCGCTTGAGCCCAGGAGTTGGAGGTTGCTATGAGCTGTGATGCCATGGCACTCTACCTAGGGGGACAGCTTGAGGCTCTGTCTCAAAAAAAAAAAAAAAGAGATATAAAATATATACATTTTATATTTTATATACTACTGTCTTCAGATGTCTTCAAGAATTTATTTTCTATATACTAATAGTCATAAAAATATATTTCACCATCATAATGCATATATTTTAAAAAAGAATCTATCCATTTAATGTTATTTCCATATTTTCAAACCTTATATAAATGGCATAAATACTGACCTGCAATTTTCTTTCTTTTTATTTTTGAACAAAATTAGTGTTTTATAATTGATCGACTTGATTCTTAGAACTCTAGCTTATTTATTTTGTTGTAATATGATATTTAATCCTATGAACGTGTAATTATTTAATCTCCAGTAAATGAACATTTAAACTATTCATGGATTCTTGCAATTATAAATAATGGTGTAATAAATCTTCATATCTATGTTTCCTTAGACAGGTACAAGAACCAAAATTTTTGTTTGAAGGGAAAGTATAACTTCTTGCAGCTGGCATTCTCCACATAGTCATGGATATAAACACTTAATTGGTCCCCATTTTGTGTCTTGCTGAACTCCCATCCTTGATAAATCCACCAGAATTCTGAGGTCTTAGTGGGACATTGGACACCCTAAATGCAAATGGTGCAATGAAGAATGTCAGTGGGGTACACAGAATGTATCCCCAGTTCACATGTGTTGTTCTATCAGAATTCACTCACAAAACACAGGTTGAAAGATAAAAATATTAAGAACTCTAAAGTTTAGATAGAGAGGCAAAAGCCCCAGAGTAACCAACACAATGTTGAAAGAGTAGAATAAAGTTGGAAGACTGACACTATTTTAGACACTATGGTAAGTTTAAAACTTACCATAAAGCCACAGTAATATAGACAGTATTATACCAGTGAAGGAAAAGACATAAAGGTCATTGGAATAAAACAGAAAGGCCCAAAATAGATCCACGTGAATATAATCAACTCCCTTGGGCAAAAGAGCAAATGCTATACAATAAAGAAAAATTATTTTTTTTCAACCAGTGCTGCTGAAATGACCAGACATCCACTCACAAGTAAATGAATCTAGACACAGGCTTTACACTCTTCATAAAAGTTAGCTCAAAATGGACCATGGACCTACATGTAAAACACAAAAGTTTAAAACTCTTAGAAGATAAAACAGCAAATCTAAGATTTGGGGTTTGGCAATGAATTTTTTAAATATGATACCAAAGGCATAATTTATAAAAGGAAAAATTGATAAGCTAGACCTCAATAATATCTTTTCCCCTGGGGAAAAAAAATCAGAATTTTGAGGTAGTGACTACAACACAAGGTCCAAACTAAGCATAAGGCCCTTCTGAGCACAGGGTGCCATGCACCTGTCCAGGTTGGAGGCCCACAAAGCTGGCCCTCACTGTGCACACGCTCACACTGATCTGAACCCAGAAATTCCCTTAAAATATGGTTGACAATTATATCAACTTCACAGAATTAGCAAAAGAATACTAATAATATTCTTATGAACCACACACACATATAGCCTATTATTACTAGATTCCTTATATAGCCTAAGGGGAGAAAAATCTAATATCAAATGGGGATTCATGAGTATGATTTTGGTAGAGAATTTTAAAATATCTCAGTGAAAAAGAAGAGGTTATAAGTGTAGGAAAGAGAAGAAAGGACTCATGGAGAAAGAAATTCAAAAAGATCCAAAAGGATGATACTGTGAAAATTAGGATGAATTGGCCTTTGGGAAAAGAAATGCTAAGTTGTTCTTTGAGACAGGAAAGCAAGAATTAGTGACTTTTTGTTATTGTTGTTATTTTAATGGTTCTTACCCTCTCCTCAGTGGCTGAGAAAATTCTTACCAGTACAGAGCCTAAGGATTATAAAAACTACCCAAAATTGAAGCCCTGGAGATATTTTAAAAAACAGGTGAAGCATGTATTTTGTAACGTGAGATTTGTACTTGATTTTAAGATTTACTTTGTGTATTAAAATCCCATTTCATTTTGTTTTTTACTCTATTATCTCCATATGAAATTATCCCTTCTAGTTTTCTGTAATGTGTTTGTATGAAAAGTTCTTCTGTATATATTGCAAGAGGTGTTTAATTATGATCTTTTAATATAAAACGGTCCACTGCAAAATTTGGCATAATTCGATGACCAGATTGAGTAAATCTAAATATAACATACTGTAGGAGGACTCGCATGCCCCTTGACTAGTGGTAACAAGAAAAAAATAATGTGAAAAACTAAAAAAATAATTTCTAGTTCATTTGACATTTTTTATTTCTGAAATTTTGAAATGTTTTAATTTTCTTTATAACTCTTTTATGCCACTATGGAATGATTTGGAAATGATTAGCCTCTTCCCCCCCCCCCTTGAATGTCAGCATGGAATTACATACATTCCCTGAATATTTTAGTGTGTGTGAATTCTAAAATGAGAAGACAGTATTATCTGGAAGCAGAGCTACAGATCTGTAGGGCTTCGGTTGTAGGATGGATGAAGGCACAATGCGATTAGGATGGGAGGCCTGTGTCCGCAAATATGAAAGAACATAGCTAAAATGAATCACGTCTAAAACACAGAAAATGTGGTGATAAAGCAATTAAAAGTGACAAAAAAAATTGTATGACTATTAGAAAAGGAAATGTTATATGATAACAGAGTTCAAACAAAAAGGGTTTTAGATGTTATCTTGAAGAAAGTTCCAGTGTTTCTTCTATAACCCAAAAATTGTCCCATTGTGAATTGATGTTGGTTAAGGTAACCATAGCCTAAGTTAACCTTTTTAAAAATTTTTCTACAAGACTTGATTGTAATATGAATGCATATCAGAACCTTCCAAAGTACTTTCTACACTTATTAGAATCCTGTATATTACTTTTTATTTTTTTCTATCAGAAAGACATATTAACATTTTAAAGAACCCCTCCACCATGATGCACTTGGCAGACACTGATTATTTCAAGTGATCTTGGGGCACATGAGTTTTCTAAAATCATACAACTCATGGCAGTGAAAAAGAGGCAGAAGATCCCAATACTGTTGGTCAAAAGTTCTAAATACCATATATTTACATACATCTTATTTAATCTTCAGGACAACTCTAAGAGATAGGCATTGTCATCCTCATTGAAAATTCAGAAGGGTGTTGCAAAAAGACAAATAATTTAGGAGAACAACCCTGATTCTGGTTCCAAAGCCAATGAGGCACTTTTTCCACTGAAAAACATCAAAGGGTTAATTCAGTTTTTAATTTTAAAGGCACATTTGGATATGAACTTTAATAATGTCTACTGAAAAGAAGTAGCTAATTGTTAACAGGTATTAACTATTTAGTATTTTCAGGTACTATCCTAATTACCATATATGAAGTTAGAACAATTAAATTCACAAATTCATTCTTCAAAAAGTGCTACGTATCTCACTGCTTAAACTCACTATGGCCACCTTTGACGTTCTCCCCATGGGAAGCTATGCACCCCTGCCAGTACCTAGCCCATGCTTCAAAGCAGTTGGGAGCTACTTTTCTGGAATGACCATCAGAGCTATTGTCTGAGGTCTGACAATGATGCTCACACACTAGCCACCATGTGCTCACACTGGCAGCACTGTATAAACAATGTGGTAAGGTTTCATAACCTAGGTATATCAGGGTCTCACAGCTGTGTTTGTGTCAATGTGCAGCAGTGTTTTGCTGAGTGTCGTTCATTATTGTTGAGTGTTTTTGTGTGTCAGATGTAACAGCTCTGATGGTCATTCCAGAAAAGGAATTTCAAAATTGCTATGAATGGTGCACTAGGCACTGGCATTGATGTGTACTTCCCAACGGGAGTACTTCAAAGTTGACCAGAGTGATATTCAGCAATGACGTATGTGGCACTTTTTATAGTATCAGTTTGCAAACTTAATTATCAGACTCTGGTTGTGTGCATGTGCATATGTGTGTGTGAATACACATGTAAACAATATCTCATACAATGACATAATGAAGTAAATACTGCAAAAAAGAGAAAAGAGAGGTCAAACCACTTTCTCAAGGTCCATTGCTCATAAATATGGAGCTGTTATTTGAACCTAGAGGTTCTGTTCCAAAATCCCAAATAACATACTTTGTACTAGGGAAACAATAAACCCAAAGTAAAGAAAATCGAAGAATTAGTTGTTGTACAGTGAATTAAATAAAAATAACAATTCTGTAATTTCTTGGAGCACTTACTATATAATAGGCATTTTTCTAAATGCTAAATTACAGTGTAGAACTCGACTTAAATTTCTTCTTTCATGAAGCCTACATTTTTATGAGAAAGACAGTAAATTTAAGATTTTATATATGTGTGTGTGTGTGTGTGTGTACTGAGATTATAATAAATACTAAAAACAAATAAATGGAATAAAAAAGGATTAGGGATGAGACTGGGTAGGCATGCTTCACTGATAAAGTGTTCTGGGAGCCTAGGGCTGAATGATAAGAAAGAGCATTCCAGATAGGGGTTTGAAAGAAGAACATCTTCAGTAGAACCTATAGTGGGTGATCTAGGCTTATAAAAAATAAGCAAGCTGGCCATTAGACTATGGTGAGGAACTGGGATCATTTTCCAAATGAAATAAATCTTTGCAGGGTTTCAAGAAAGAAAATAATAGCTTATGTCCCCTGTTCATATCCATTGGACCCAACCACTTAAATATTCTTCATCTGAATTCTCTCTGTTGGTGTGTGTGTATATATATATATATCTTTGCCTAGGGCTTTCTCTGAAGCTTTGGAACACTGGTTTACCCTTACATAAGTAGGCAAAAGTGCTAGAAATTCACACTCCTGAGGCAGCCCTCAGGCAGTAACTTCTGTATATAAATACCCCAGCTCCCTCACTTCTGCAGTAGGATAACTCCAAGGGGCCATTATCCAGAGTTTCTTTCAGGGCCTTAAGCTTTAATAATCCATGGAGGTAGCTGGCTGGATGGCTTGATTATACATCCTTTATTGGCTGTCTTCCTTCCTTCCTATTTTTTTTTTCAATTTCCTACTCCCATTCCATATATCACTTTGTTTCCAAAAAACAATATTCTCACACCTTTTTTTTTTGGTCTAGGGTCTGTTTTTGGAATCAAACCAATGCCATTTTCATTTACTTTCTAATGTAAACATGACAAAATGATTGCATTGGCTTTGAAGAATGGACTGAAAGTAAGGAAACTATATAGTGGACTACTTCAGTGCTCCAAGGGAAAGATGATAGTTGGTTGAATTAAAAAGTAGCAATAGAGGACAGTGGACATATTTGGAATACATTTTGAAGGTCTGGTTGATAGAAATTGCTGATAGAGTCACTTGCTCTATAACCCTATTTTGCTCAATGACAGACTGCATATAAGGCAGTGGTCTCATAGGATGATAATGGAGCTGAAAAATTCTGGTCCCCTAGTGACATTGCAGCTGGCAGGGTCCCAGCACAACACAGTGCTCCCATGATGGTGCTGCTGGTGGAAACAAACCTACTTCCCTGCCAACCGTATAAAAGTATATAGCACATAAAATTATGTACAGCACATAATATTGACAATAAATGAGAATTTTACTGTTTTGGCATTTAATACACTATAATTTTTTCATTATTTTGGAATATACTCTGTCAATTATTTTTTTAAAAGTAAACTGTAAAGTAGCCTCAGGCAAGTTCTTCAGGAAATATTCCAGAAGAAGGCTTTGTTGTGATAGCAGATGACAGCCCTGTGTGTGTGTGTGATTGCCCACGAAGAACTTGCAGGGGGACAAGAGATGGAGGGGCCAGGCTGTGTGTTGATTCTCCTGACCCTGTGTAACTCTAGGCTATTGTGTGTGTTGTCTGTGTCTTGGCTGTTAACAAAGAAGTTTAAGAAGAAAAAAAAAATCCTAATAATTTAAAAATAGAAAAAGCCTTATAGAATAAGCATATAAAAAATATTTTGCATGGCTGTACAATGTGTGTATATTTTAAGCAGAGTGTTATTCCCCAAATGTCAAAAAGGTGAAAAATAATTTATGGTTTATAAAGTGAAAATGCTACAGTTAGCTAACATTTTTCTTTTAAATTAGTATAGACTAAGTTTTCAGCGTCTGTAAAGTCTACAGCAGTATACAATAAAGTCTTAGTCTTCCCTATGCACTCAAAACTTACTCATTAACTTACCCAGAACAACTTCCACCCTGCAAGCTTCATACATAGAAGGCAACCTATAAAGGGATATCATTTATTTTATCTTTTATACCATATCTTTGTTGCATCTTTTCTATGTTTATATACACAAATACCATTGTGTTATAATTGCCTACAATATTCAGTATAGTGGCAGGCTGCAGATGGCTACAGCCTCGGAACAGGCTATATCACATGCCCTGGGTATGTAACAGGCTATACTGCTTAGGTTTCGGTAAAGACACTTGAGGATATTTGCACAAGGATGAAATCAATTCTTAGAGTGTATCCTTGTAGTTACCTCACACATGACTTTATATTGCTAGAAAGTGTTGACTTATGATATGTGCCTAGCATTGTAATCTAATATTCTTTGGGGGAAACATTAGCATATTAGCTCTGAATAGACTGGCAACCTAACCAAGATGTCAGATAGACAATTGGACCTTTGGGTTTGCTGGTGTTGGGGAGGAAGAGAGATCAGGGTGGGAGATATTCCAGATGTTATCTGGACTTAACCAGCATTTAAATTCATAGGAGTGGATGAGATCAACTGGAAAGACTGTAACAGCTAGAGGCCTTTCAGAACAGAGTATGACCAAAAAGAAAAAGAAAAAGGACTCCTAAAGAAGAATGTAGCAGCAATGAAAGTTATGCAAGGATAGGGATTGCAAGAAAGTTTGGATGAAAAGATTTGTTGATGGTGCTGACACAAGACAAAAATTTCAAAGAACTCAAGACAAAAAAAAATTGACCTTTGAATCTGTAAGACAGAAATTAATAGAAACAAAACCTGAATTAAAGGGTCAAAGAAGAGAATTGGAGGTGAAAATGTTGTTAAATAAGTCATAAATAAGTGGAAGATTGTTGAGAGGTGTTTTGATATTTTCCAAAAAATTATTACTTGGAAACAAAGTCTGCACTCCAGTCCACATCACCATTTCTAGTAATATTAAAATACACTGGCGTACTTATAGAATAGAGTCATTAGGAGAATAGATTTGAATATTTTAATAGTTTGTTCAACACACACAAACTTAGAATGTGATGAATGAACTTCTATCATTCAAGAATAAGTGATGCATTATACCTAAAGTTAAATAGTAATCCTATTTTCTTTGAACATTAGATCAGCCACATTTTAAAAGTTTGAAAACATAGTGTGTAACAATTATTTTTCTTCTGTGCAGGTGATTAATTTCCTTCATGGTCACTATGTAAATTATTGCAATACTAAATATATTCTCATTTTCAAATACTACATATAAGAATACTGCTCACCTTTTTGTGAAAAGCCAAATATTTTAATTCAGAAAAAATGTTATTCCAGTAACATTCTTTTCAAAAGGAATTTTAGAAATGATTCATAGCCTGAAAACCATTAGAAAGGCTTTGTCTTCAATGAATATAAACAGTTGGCAGCTTATAAAAATCATGTCAACAAGCTTTTGTTAAGTGTTTCACCTTCATAAATTCAAAACTAAAAAGGATTGTCTTTTTAGAGCATTCTTGTTAAGTCTGTTATTTTGAAATTTGATTAGTGAGCATAATACATGTTTTGAGCACCTCAATTTTCTCTAACACGCTCCCCTTTTGTTCACATTCCAGATACAATTATAGTACCTGTCAGGGATGAGGCTTTATGGATTCTGTGTTGTTTTACATGATTTTGCCATTTTTCCTATTTGTGAGGTGAAATGTTAGGGTAACAAAATAGATATTCTGATTTTCATTCAACCTCCTAAGTCACAAAATATTCCCAAATAAGACCTCTTAATATAAAAAAAAGAGTAGGACATATATAAAATTAAGTAACTATTAAATGACTCTTAAAATGTATTTTGTTGAATGTTGTAAATATGTGTATATTAAATCAGTCTATAAGATTAAGATTATAATGCTATGTATGTACTATAAGTCAATTTCTATTGTTTTTTTGCAAACTCTCAATTATGTTTTATAACATATTTTGACTAAAAAGTATCCAAATTTATTTAGCAAATGTGTTCTCTCTTACTATTTATATTATTCAAAATATATTTCCTTCTGAATGAAATTACTTGAGAGTTCTTAATAATTCATTTCATATATGTGAAAAAGTATAAAAGCTATATATATATATAAACAATTATATATAATATTAGTTATAATATAAGTTATATTAATATATAATATTAATTATAATATATAAAGGTATATATATTTTATATATATATATAGAAAACTGATTATACATATGGACTTTGGGGGAAGCCCTTATATATATTTAATTTGGCGATTACTTGCAGATCAGCTTTCATTATTATAAAGGATATGTTGACCACCAAGTAGGTACAATGTATACTTTCCAGTCTGTTGACTACCCAACTGTAAACTCAAAATATTTTCCCTTTTATGACATATAATAATAGGACTTTGGCTCTGAGGACCAATGATGAATCTCTCTCCTCATTGTACTTTGTAATTTTTTTTTTAAGAGAAAGAAACCAAAAAAAAAAAAAATCATTTGAGGAAAACCATCATTTTCTAAAATTAAAATTAAAAGAAAACTGACCATAAGAACTCATCAATTTCTTCAACGTATTGATGCATTGGTCTCCCTTGCATAGACAAAGGAGTAGAAAAAAGGGCAAATGGCCACCTTTATCCTCCAGAATCATCATAGGAATATTATATATATATTAATATATAGGAATCGTCATAGGAATATTATATATATGTGTGTGTGTGTGAGATGAGTTTTATATATCTTAAATGAATTATATATGTTATATATACTATGTAAATAATATATATGACATAAATAATATGTAAATATCATGCATGTCATATATTATATATAGGTTAATATATGTCATATATAAAAATAGTTTACATGTAGATATACATAATATCTTTAATGATAGCCTGAAAATTTCTAAATTTAAGACATTAAGTCTTTACTGCCTGGAGCCTTTTAAAGTTATCTGATGTGAAATTAGTGTCTTTGCAGATATGATTAAGTTAAGGGCCTTGAACTAGGGAGTTATGTTGGATCAACAGGAAAGGTCCTAAATGCAGTCTTGTGTATTTTTTTTTTATTAAATGATAGCTGTGTACATTAATATAATCATGGGGTATAGTGTGGTGTTTTCATATACAATTTGAAATATTTTCATCAAACTGGTTAACATAGCCTTCATGTTATTTATTAGTTATTGTGTTATGACGTTTATATTCTACTTTTAGAAAGATTCACTTGTACCTTGTAAGATAAACCATAGAGGTGATCCCTTGAATCATCCTCCCTCCATCCTTCCACACCACTTCCCTCCCCTCCCCCTACCCACTTCCCATATTCTTAGGCTATAATTAGGTTATAGCTTTCATATAGTTTCATAATAGGGCTGTGTACATTGGATACTTTTTCTTCCATTCTTGAGATACTTTGCTAAGAAGAATATTTTCCAGCTCCATCCATGTAAACATGAAGGAGGTAAAGTCTCCATCTTTCTTTATGGCTGCATAGTATTCCAAGGTGTACATATACCACAATTTATTGATCCATTTGTGGGTTGATGGGCACTTGGGCTTCTTCCATGACCTAGCAATTATGAATTGGGCAGCAATGAACATTCTGATACAAATATCTTTATTGTAGTGTGATTTTTGGTCTTCTGGATATATTCCTAGTAGAGGAATTATAGGATCAAATGGCAGGTCTATTTTTAGTTTTTTAAGTGTTCTCCAGATTTCTTTCTAATTAGTTTGCAATCCCACCAGCAGTGTAGAAGTGTTCGCTTCTCTCCACAACTTTAATCTTAATAGTGGAATAACGTGGCTAGAAAAGAAGCAAACTAGATCCTTGTTTCTTTGAAGATACTAGTGTAAGTTGGGGGTCACTCTTGGGATTCTGTGGAATATATTTTTTTCACTGGAAGGCAGGTTGAATCAGATGTACTCAGAGATCCCTTCTGAGAGTCTAGGATAATAGTAAACTTCAGACTGATCCTTTATCCAATTAATCAGTTAACCTTAGCAATTTCAGGGGTATGAAGAGGAGGCATTTGTCCAGTCATTGTTATGGAAATATATCCTGATTGGGGTGATGGAGGAAAATGTTTCCCTCCTTTAGTTCATTAAAGGCATGCTGACAGTATAGAGAAAAAACGTTGAACTCCTGTAGTTCTAAAAGTGCTTAAAGTTTCTCCTCTACTTCTGCAGCTCTGTAGCAAGTCCTTTTTAATAAAAAATGAAGATCATTTTCTTACTATTGCATTCTAGAGTTTAACCTCTCCCCCCAAATGACAGTCCTTTGATAACTGGCCATGCGTGGTGATAGATACCTTGTAGGATCTGGATCTTGGTTAAAAGATGAAGATTTTTCAATTTTCATTGCAATGGGCTTGGCGCCTGTGGCTCAAGTGACTAAGGCGCCAGCCACATACACCTAAGGTGGGCGGTTTGAATCCAGCCCGGGCCCGCCAAACAACAATGACAGCTGCAACCAAAAAATGGCCAGGTGTTGTGGTGGGTGCCTGTGGTCCCAGCTACTTGGGAGGCAGAGGCAGGATACTCACTTGAGCCCAGGAGTTGGAGGTTGCTGTGAGCTGTGATGCCACAGCACTCTACCCAGGGGGACAGCTTGAGGCTCTGTCTCAAAAAAAAATTTTTTTTCATTGCAATGGAAGAGCCTTGTGAATAAAACCCAAGCATGTGATTCTTACTTTTTGAGGGGTCCCCACTGCACATCTTCTGCTGTTCCTTTGCATACATTTAGTTGAAGGAGAACGTAGCTCCCTGGCTGCCAGTGGAGCGCTGTGTTAGAATTCCCTGGGAAGAATTCTTACCCTGACCCAGGGTAAGTAGTGGTGGTTTGTTTCTGACCAACAATTAGCTGACCATTAGCAAAAGTCTGACATTAGAAAGGGGGTTTTTGACACCAGTCATCCCAGTCCTCACCTTTCCTCCCTCTTGGTCATCAAGTCATGGCTTCCAGGTTCAAACATTCAGGAACTTGATTCAGTCTTCTCCACAGCATAACCTTTCTGTAAGCTTTCTTTCTGGAAAGGATATGTTATTAATATGCCAAGGCAAATTTAGGTTAATGCTTTACCTCTCTCAAGGGCATGTACATTTCAAACCTTTTGAGTTATGGAATAATAGAATCAACTGACAGTGGAGGTATTTTAGGGCCTTTCTGGAAATTATATTAGGTTAAACCATTTCTCAACCTCCTTTTTTTTTTTTTTTTTTTTTTTTCAGATTTTGGCTGGGGTTGGGTTTGAACCTACCACCTCCAGCATATGGGGTTGGCATTCTACTCCTTTGAGCCACAGGCGCCGCCCAGCCTGCATTCTTTTAAGGTCTTAACCTCTAGACTCATCTCCAAGATGCCTCCTCCTACTGCTTCCTCTCATTCACTTATTCAGCATGTATTTACAGAGCTCCAATACCCACTATGCACTAAGCTAGGCACAGGGGACACCATGAAAGTGAAAGCAGGGGACAGTCCCTGCTGTGTGTAGTTTAATGAGAGACTCTGGTACCAGACAATTCTGTAAGTGGATGTCTAGTTATAACTGTTTTAAGTGTTATGAAGGGGAACCAGAGTTCTGTGTATATATAATGGGGCGGGGGGTGGCCTAGCCAGGAGGTGCAGGACATTACCAGGAGAAGTTTGGGCTGAAAGAAGTTATTAAGGTGGCAAAGAGGCCTGTAGGTTGTATTAGTGTCCCAGCGCTGCCATAACAAAGTACCCAAAACTGGGATGCTTAAAATAACAGACACTTGTCTCACAGTTCTGGAGGCTGGACATCTGCGTTGAAAACATCTGCAGGGCTGGCCTCTCTGTGACCACTCCAGGGGAGAATCCCTCCTTGTCTCTCTCAGCTTCTGGTGTCTGCTGGCCATCCTTGGTGTTCCCTGGCTTCTAGATGCAGCACTCCAGGCTCCTGACTTGTGTTCTTTCCATGTACCTTCACATTTGTGCCTATCTTTTTCTGTGTCCAAATTTCCCCTTTCTTTCTTTCTCTTTTTGTAGAAATAGAGTCTTGTTGTTTTCCTCAGGCTGGTCTGGAACTCCTGGCCTAAAATTTCCTTTTTCTATAAGAACATTGGGTTGGGGCCCGCCTCTGATGACCTCATTTAACTTGATTGCCTCCATAAAGATCCTATTTTCAAATAAGGTCATATTCTGAGATATCGAGGATTAGGACATCAATTATTGGGGTGGGGGGAGGACACAGTTCAGTCCATTTCACAGGAGAAGGAGTGGAGGGGGTAAAAGAATCTAATAGGCAGGAGAAACAGCACATGCAAAGGTCCTAGGGCAGGGTGGAGCTTGGCCTGCGTGGAGTAGAGAGAGGGTAAGTGTGGTGTGAGAGGAAGCTAGAACAGAAATGAAGAATAGGCCATGCAACAGGCAGTTATTAGGGATACATGAAGGATTTTGACCTTTGCTGTGAAAGCAATGAGAAGCCACTGAAGGGCTTGAGCAGGAACAGACATGCACTTTTCAGGTTTGTACTTTATAAGAATGACTCTGGCTACAGTGTGCACAGGGGTTTGTGACAGCAGGGTGGATGCAGGTGGCCAGTTAGGAAGCTACTTAACAACAGAGCAGGTGAGAAAGGAGGGGACCTATAGAGAACTGGGCGTAGAAGGGAATGTCCGTAAACCTTGATGACAAGTCAGATGGGGGATGGAGGAAGGAATGGTCAAGGATGGTTCATTCTAGATTTCTGACTCGTTTGCCTGAATACGTGGAGGAGGGCCCTGGGAGAACCAGGTTGGGGGTAAAATTGAGTAGGATTTGGCATGCTGGCCTTGAGGTGCTGCTCCTTATGGAAATGTCAAATAAGCATATGTGATCTGGAGCTTAGAGGAGAGATCCTCGCTGAAGATGAAAAGAGAGTCATTGGCATGTAAGTGACACCTGAGATTGTGCACCTTGGATGAGAGAAGTCTAGGACGACAGAAGAAAATAGGCTTACCAAGGAGATTGAGGCAAAGCAGCTGGAGAGACAGGGGAAGAAGAAAACCAGTAGAGCAGGGCTTCACAGAAGTCAGAGAAGAGGGAGTGGTCAGATACAGCTGAGAGACCCTGAACAGGAGGACCAAACCCATGCACTGGATGAGGCACTGTGAAGGTGACTGAAGCCACCTTAGAGAAAGACACTGTAGTATAGTGAAGCGGGAAGAAACCAGACTGGAGGGAGCTGAGGATTGAATGGGGGAGGGAGAGTAGGAACAGAGAAATGGAGACAGTCTAGAAGAGTGGTTTTCAAACATTTTAAACTCATGGCACACTCAAACCTATAGTTAAACTTCTGTGGCAGACTTAAATTATGTTGATCAAAAAAAGAGTAAAAAAATAGAATATACTTATAGTGCTTTGAACTTCTTTAGAAAATAATTTAATTAGTGATCTTTAAAACTTTTTGCAGCATGCCTAAGGTCCTCTCTCAGCACACTAGTTGAAAATCACTGGTCTAGAGCCTGTATAGGCGTTATTCCTTCTCAGAAATTGGGCTGTATAATGGTGGAAGCAGTGGTTGCAGGAGCTGGCTGTGTACTGTCTTCACCAGTTCAGGCTGTCTTAACAAAATACCATGCTTAAACAACAGAAATTTAGTTTTCTCACTGTTCTGGAGACTGCAAGTGCAAGATCAAGGTGGCAGCATGATCAATTTAAGGTGAGGGTACTCTTCCTGGCTTGCAGACAGCGACTTTCTTGCTGTGTTCTCAGGTGATAGGAGGAGAGAACAAGCAAGCTCTCTGGTGCCTCCTCTCACAAGGGCACTAATCGCATATGAGGGCCCCACCCTCATGACCTCATTCATCTAAACCTAAATATCTCCCGAAGACTCTAATCCATACACTATTGTGGGGGTGGGGGTGTTAGGACTTCGACATACGAATTTGGTGGTTGAACAAGACACAATTCAATCTGTAGCAAGATGGTGGTTGTCCATTTTAATATGGGAGAGCTTTCAGTGTGATAATGGCAGCTGAGAGAGAAAGATTGAGTATTTGAATGAGAGAAGAGTAATTGAAGGCGTGTGGCAGGAGAAGACAGAAGAGAAGTAGCCTTAGTAGGAGAAGATAATACTTTCTTTTTTTTTTTTTGAGATGGAGCCTCAAACTATCCCCCTGGGTAGAGTGCTATGGCATCACAGCTCACAGCAACCTCCAACTCCTGGGCTCAAGCGAGTCTCCTGCCTCCGCCTCCCAAGCAGCTGGGACCACAGGCGCCCGCCACAACGCCTGGCCACTTTTTGGTTGCAGCCATCGTTGTTCGGCGGGCCCAGGCTGGGGATTCGAACCCGCCACCCTAGGTGTACATGGCTGGTGCCTTAGCCGATTGAGCCACAGGCGCCGAGCCCAGTGCCATAACTTGAGGCGGCTCTGTCTCCAAAAAAAAAAAAAAAACCCAAAACAAGAAAACCTCTGTTTTATTGAGGTATAATTTACATACCATAAAGCTTACCCTTTTTAGGTGTATGCTTTAATGCCAGGCATTATTTTAAGTTCTTGGTATATATTAGCTCATTTATATTCTTTTAATATTCACAGCACAGCAGTCCTATGACATAGGTCCCATTATAATTTCCATTTTCTAGAAGAGGAAGCAAGTTCAGAGAGGTTAAGCTACTTGCCTAAGGCCACACAGCTGATGAGGCCACTGGAGGGATTGCAGTGTAGGTTTTTTTTTTTTTTTTTGAGACAGAGTCCTATGGTGTCACAGCTCACGGCAACCTCAAACTCTAGGGCTTAAGCGATTCTTTTGCCTCAGCCTCCCAAGTAGCTGGGACTACAGATGCCTGCACAATGCCTGGCTATTTTTTGGTTGCAGTGTCATTGTTGTTTAGCAGGCCCAGGCTGGGGTTGAACCCGCTTGCCTTGGTGTATGTGGCTGGCGCCCTATCCACTGAGCTATGAGCGCCGAGCCACAGTGTAGGTCTTCTTGACTGCCAAGGCAGGTAGTCTCAATTACTCTTCTCTGTCCATGCAAGTGTCCCTTGTTGGTGAATGAATGAGTGAACAAGCAAAAGCAAAAGTGGGTGGGTGGATGAATAAGGAAATGAATGGTGAAAGGAGTGAACGAAGGGACCCAGGAGCCAATTGCTGGGATGGGTACTCCAGAGGGCAAGAACCTTGTCTGTGTGTTCTCTGTAGTATCCTCAGCTCCCAGGACAAAGCCTGGCACACATATAACTCTTCTTGGTAAATATCATTAAATAAATTTTTAAATTTGTTTTTAACTTTTTTTAATTTTTAAAAAAAATTTTTTTTATTTCAACTTATTACTTTAAAGGGTTTTTAAAATTTTTTTTTTAATTACTTCTTCCTCCTGTAGTGTTTTCTTGCCCCCCCGGTGTAGTTGGGATCACAAGGTCCGGCTGTCTCATTGTCCTATTGTTGTAGTAGAGACGGGGTCTCACGCTCACGCTGACTCAACTGGCTCAGGGGGGTCTTAGCTGGTCTCGAACCTCTGAGCACAGGTGATCCGCCCGCCTCGGCCTCCCATCTCCCATAGCGCTGGGACAACAGGCGTGCGCCACCATGCCCGGCCTGTTTTTAATTTTTAATTTTTTTTTTCTTTTTTGGTAGAGACAGAGTCTTACTTTATCGCCCTTGATAGAGTGCCGTGGCATCACACAGCTCACAGCAACCTTCAACTCCTGGGCTTAGGCGATTCTCTTGCCTCAGCCTCCTAAGTGCCCACCGCAACGCCCATCTATTTTTTTTGTTGCAGTTTGGCTGGAGCCAGGTTTGAACCCACCACCCTTGGTATATGGGGCTGGCGCCCTACCCACTGAGCCACAGGCACCGCCCAATATCACTAAATAAATTAAAACTATTTAATAACTGCTAACGGCAAGAAGATAGCTATCCAGCATGAACTTGTTGGATTTGGGAGAGATCTGACAGGTCCAGGGGAGAAGTTGGGTGACAGAGGCACTTGGAGGTTTGAGGGAGGGAAGTCTCATAGGAAACACTCCGTTATTTCACCCATAACGATGCTCACCACTAATGTCTGCTCAATGAATGAATGAAAAGGGGGAAGCAGGTGTTGCCCCCTGTAGCCAGATGGCTTGAGGGGCTGAAGCCAGAGTGAGGGGCAAATTCTGTGGGCCAGGGAGTCAGAGCAGTGTGAGGCACTTGGGATCTTGGCTATTTCGCCCAGATAGGATTTGAATAGTTAACAACCTGAGCAAGGTTCCTTGTCAGGAACAACCTGACAAGTTCCAATATTAGTCCAAAGGAATGCAGGTGATGGAATGACTGGAGGGTGGGGGTGTCTGACTTCTGCCCCTGGTGCCTCTCTTGTCCCCACACCCCCAGGCTACGACTTCCCAGCCGTGCTGCGCTGGTTTGCAGAGCGTGTGGACCTCATCATCTTACTCTTTGATGCGCACAAGCTGGAAATCTCTGACGAGTTCTCGGAGGCCATCAATGCCCTGCGGGGCCACGAGGACAAGATCCGCGTGGTGCTCAACAAGGCCGACATGGTGGAGACGCAGCAGCTGATGCGGGTCTACGGGGCGCTCATGTGGGCGCTGGGCAAGGTGGTGGGCACGCCCGAGGTTTTGCGAGTCTACATCGGCTCCTTCTGGTCTCAGCCCCTTCTTGTGCCGGACAACAGGCGCCTCTTTGAGCTGGAGGAGCAGGACCTCTTCCGGGACATCCAGGGCCTGCCTCGCCACGCCGCCCTGCGCAAGCTCAATGACCTGGTGAAGAGAGCGAGGCTGGTGCGGGTAAGCTGTCTTGTGCCCGGATTTACCTTCCAGATTAGTTAGTTCTCTTCCAGGAGGGAGGGCCTGCTTCAGGGCGATGCATTCCTCTGCCTTGGCTTCTGTCAACTTGGTGTCTCCCTGCCTCCTCTGTCTTAGGATTCTTTCCCTCATCACCACCACCAATCAGGTTGTATTATGCCTTGGGTACTTCAGGACTCCAGTGCCACTGAGCAAAAGCCAAGTCCTCACAGTGGCCCACAAGTAGTTTCCTTCCTCCACTCCTTTCCCTGTCCTCACCTCCCATTCCCTTCCCATCATTCATTGCACTTCACCCTGACCACCTCCATTCTACCTCAAGGCCTTTGCACTTGCTAGTCCCTCCTCTTGGAAACCTCTTCCCGCTCCTTGCCCTTGTCAGCTGGCTGTCCATAAGGCTCACTCCTCACCTCTGCTGGGCCTCTACTCAGATGTCCCCCTCTCAGGAATGCCATCCTTGCTCTCCTTTTTGTGACTGTAACTCCCTTCATGTGGGTCCCACTTTATCCTTTACTCTGTTACAGTTGTCTTTATAGCATCATGGCTGCCTGGCCTTATGTTACCCCTTCATGGGGTTTCTGCATTTACTGTCTGCCTCTTTAACTTGTATTTAAGTTCTACAGAATGAGGGATTGAATTTTTTCATTGCTGTTTTCTCAGTGCCTGGAACAGAATTGAGTGCTCAGTAAATATTTATTGAGTGAATGACATGAAATAAACACTCACATTTAACAAAATCTCCTCTGTGCCCAACCCTTGTTGGGTGGTGCTAGGGACACAGCACTGACCAAGGCAATTCTGGCCTTGCCCTGCTGGCGCTCCTGGGGAGAAGACAGACCCACCCCTAGATGATAATGACCTATGTTGGTTAGGGCTTGGACCAAGTAGAGAGGGAGTCATGGAGGTCTTCTTGGAGGAGAGGGCATCTGAGGAAAAATGTCAGTGTTGAACCCAGGGTAGACAGTTCAAGTAACTCAATTTGAGGCTGGGAATCATGCCACCAGGGATTGTGAGGAACCTGTTTTGTCTTCAGGGCACTGGGGAGCCATGGAAGGATTCAGCATAGGGGAAGGACAGGAGTAGACTCAAATCTACCTTCTGGAGGGTAGATTCAAGGTGCATGAGACTAGTGGCCTGGAGGCCAGGGTGAGGACAGAGAAGCTAGGAGGCACTTGGATCAGGGTGGGACTTGAGGCAGGACAGAAAAGCAAGAGCACTGGTTTAAGAGTGATTTTGGAGGCTGAATGGAACATTCACAGGGGAGGCTGCCAGGGTGGAGGTGGGGCAGGAAGCTGGGCAGGCTGGGAGGCCAAGAAGGTTCTGGGGGGTGGAGGAGCCTGAGGCATTGGTTTGAGGAGCAGAGGAGAGGGAGTGAGTCAGAGCCCCCACCCCCACCCCAGGAATTCTTCTTGGGAGGGAGCTGCCCAGGGTGGACTGGACTGTAGCTGCTGCTCCTGGAACCTTTGGAATTCACCTTTCTCTCCTCCACCAAGGCAGGCTCAGAAGTGTCTGCCCCCCCATTCGTGTGTGTGTGAGAAGGAGAAACGCACCACCCCCCCAAATTATCCTCATTACTACCTTTCTCGGTTTCTTACCTTCCCTTATTGAATAAATGACATTAGGCTCTTATTCTTTCTCTAACTCCCTTTTCTTCTCTCTCTTCTTTCTGTGCCTCCTCCTCTATTTCTCTCTATCTCTCCCTCTCTCTCCTCTTCCCTCTGTTCTTTCCCTGTCTTCCTCCCCGTCATTTCCAGATCCCCCCTGCTTCGTTCCTCCACGGTAGCTAGAGCCCAGGGCTGTGGGACGAAGGGGGAGGGACCCGGCCAGACACCTGGTGCCTCCGCCAGGCAGGGGGCGGCTCCGGAAACGAAGACAAACCCCGGAGTCCGGGACCCGCGCCCCGGCCCTCCCACCTTATCTCTTCCTGGCACCTTCTCCTGCTTCCTCTCTGGAAAAGCCATCAGCGCCCTCCAGCCTCCCTCCTCTCTCCTCTGTCCTCTCTCCTGGGGTCCCTATGAAGGCTCTCTTAGGCCCTGTCCCTTCACCCCATTGGCTTGCTTGCAGGCCCCCTCCCCCAGGCTGGCCACACCCCTGCCGTGATTGGCCCTATAGGCCCCGCCTTCCCCCTCTTCCAGCAGATTCATCCCTGGCTCCCCAGTGCCGCTCAGAACTTGGGAGAATGACATTTAGGGTCCCCTGTGACCAAGTCTCACTGCCCCCTCACCTGCCTCTTGTCATACCTCCCCATACCTCACGTATGTTTCTGCCACACTGTTTACCTCCCTTCTTGTTCTCCAATGGTACAGGGCCTTTCTGGACTCTCAGTAACCCCTAACCCTCTGGGCCTCAGTTTCCCCATCTGTATGATGTAGAGTGTGGATATGTCCTCTGACTCTGCCCTTCTGCTTGAAGTGATAACTTTCAGAGGGGGCAGTTCCATGAGGCTGTGATAGTCAAGGCCGAGATCATGGGAAGGTCTGATTCTATTTTTTATTTTTATTTTATTTTATTTATTTATTTATTTTGAGACATAGTCTAACCTTCTTGCCTGGTAGAGTGCCGTGGTATCATACCTCACAGCAACCTCAAACTCTTGGGCTCAAGAGATCCTCTTGCCTCAGCATCCCAAGTAGCTGGGATTACAGGCACCTGGCACAATGCCCAGCTATTTTTTAGAGCTGGGGTCTTGCTCTTGCTTAAGCTGGTTTCGAACTCATGAGCTCAAGCGATCCACCTGCCTCAGCCTCCCAGAGTGCTAGGATTACAGGTGTGAACCCCCGCACCTGGCTGGAAGATTCGATTCTAAAGAGGCCCAGATGCCCTACCTTCAGACAGACTAAAATTTTCTGAGGTGGCCCAATGACATTCAGAAGTCACTGAGCTCTGATACTGTTCTAGGCCCTGAGGATGCTACAGGGCACAAACCCAGATAAGCTTCTCTGCTTGAATTACTTTTTAGTGGGGGAGCAGATATTAAATTAATGGTTGTGAAGGAAAATGAAGCAGAGCAAAGGGAGGCTGGTGAGGGACTAGTTTAGTGATGTCTAAAGGAGAGGCAGGGGAGAGCTGCGTGGAAATCTGGTGGAAAGGTGTTCCATGCAAAGGGAGCAGCAGGTGCAAAGGCCCTGAGGCAGCAACATGTGTGATGCACTTGAACAAGGAGCCTTGGTCTGGAGGAGACAGGCTACTGAGGAGTGGAAGGAGATAAGAATTCAGAACCAGCCAGAGACCATTGTCATTAACACTCTAAACTTATGTCTCTTTAAAATAAATTTTTTTCTTTTTTGTTTTTGGAGACAGTCTCTCTCTGTCACCTTGGGTAGAGTGCTGTGGCATCACCTAACTCACAGCAACCTCAAACTCTTGGGCTCAAGTGTCTTCTTCCCTCAGCCTCCCAAGTAGCTGGGACTAAAGATGCCTGCCACAATGACTGACTAGTTTTTCCATTTTTAGTAGAGACAGGGGTCTTGTTTTTTTGCTCAGTCCCTAAAATGATTTTTTTTTTTTTTGAGACAGAGTCTCATGATGTTGCCCTTGGTAGAGTGCTATGACATCACAGCTCACGGTAACCTCAAACTCTTGGGCATAAGCAATTCTCTTGCCTCAGCCTCCCAAGTAGCTGAGACTACAGGTGCCTATCACAACGCCTTACTATTTTTTTGTTGTAGTCGTTGTTGTTTGGCAGGCCTGGGCCACCTGCCCCAGTGTATGTGGCTGGCACCCTAGCTGCTGAGCCTAAAATAATTTTTTAAACAAATCTTTTCTGTTGAACATTTAGGACCATCTCAGGGTAAAGCATTCATTCTGTGTCAGACATGCCCTTTCCCACCCCTGGTCCCCCCAGCTCTCAGGTTCTCTTCCCTAGAGGGAAGCCCCATAAGCATTTTCTTGCATCTCTTTCTGGATATATTCTGTTTTTATGTAAGCATATATATTTAATTGTTGAGTTTTCCTATAAAAAATAGACATACCAATACTCATTATTCTGCCCTCCTAGTTTATTTTTTAGTATTATAAGATTGTGGCTCAAAAATTCCCAAGTTCATTGGGAGGCTGAAGCAAGGGAATCGCCTAAGCCGAGGAATTGGAGGTTGCTGTGAGTTGTGTGATGCTACGGTGCTCTACCCAGGGTGATAAAGTGAAACTCTGTCTCTACAAAATTCCCAAGTTCATTGGTTTATTCCACAAACATTTCTTGGCTGCTTTCTGTGCCCATTTTGTTGGATATTGGGGACAGACAAGGTCCTAGCCTTTATGGAGTTCATATTTCTATGGAGAGAGACAGAATAAATAAACTGACAATAAAATAATGGTGAGTTAGAATAATTGTGAACAAAATAATAGATGCAAAAGTTGAAAATCTGATGGTGATGTGTGGGGCACCTTGTCCTCATAGGATAGCCTCTATGACCCTCTTGGATGTTGAGTGAGCCAACTGTGGGGAGACTGGGGCAGAGTTCCAGGCAAAGCAAGGGGCATGTGCAAAGGTCTTGGGGTGGAATGAAGACTGGCATGCTGGGTAAGCAAGGTGGGTGAGTAAGGAAGCTGCCCTAGTGAGCAAAGGTAGAATAGGGAGAGATGATGTTGGATGATTCTGCAGGAGCCAGACTGAGTAGAGCAGCAGTGCTCAGACCTTTTGGTCTCAAGACCCCCTTTTCCTTTTGATTGTTTGTTTGTTTTTGAGATAGGGTCTCACTGTATTGCCCAGGCTGGTCTCAAACTCAAGGGCTCAGGTGATCTTTCCACCGTTGCCTTCCTAGCAGTTGGGAGTAGAGGCGCTTCTTACTCCCTTTATACTCTTAAAAATTATTGGAGACCGCTGGGCACGGTGGCTCACACCTGTAATCCTAGCACTCTGGGAGGCTGAGGTGGATGGATCGCCTGAGCTTACAGGTTTGAGACCAGCCTAAGCCGGAGTGAGACTTCATCTCTAAAATAGCCAGGTGTGGCGGGTACCTGTAGTCCCAATTACTTAGGAGGCTGAGGCAAGAGAATCTCTTGAGCCCAAGAGTTGGAGGTTGTTGTGAGTTGTGACAGCACAGCACTCTACTGAGGGCGACAAAGTGAGACTCTGTCTCAAAAAATTATTGAAGACTAGCGGGGTTCAGTGGCCCATGCCTGTAATCCTAGCACTCTGGGAGGCCAAGTGGGTTGGGTGGATTGCTTGAACTCAGGAGTTTGAGACTAGCCTGAGCAAGAGAGAGACCTTGTTTCTATTAAAAATAGAAAAAATAGCCAGGCATGGTGGTGCACACCTATAGTCCCATCTACTCAGGAAGCTGAGGCAAGAGGAACTCTTGAGCCCAGGAGTTTGAGGTTGCTGTGTGCTATGACAGCACAGCACTCTACCCAGGGCAACAGAGTGAGATTCTGTCTCAAAAAAAAAAAAAAAAAAAAGAAAAAAAATTGAAGACTCTAAAGAGCTTGTTTGTAAGTAGATTAAATTTGTCCATATTTATAGTATTAAAAGTTAAAAACATTTAATATTTATAATCATAATATTAATCAACAATAATTACTTATTAATATATAATGATTTATGATAAATGTTATCAACAAATTGTTGATGTTCATTTATCATGAAAAAATGTTAATAATAGTATAAGATAATTTATAAATAACAATCATAAACTTATTGCCTGTTAACCTAAATAACATTTTATGAAAAGTAACAATTTTCCAAGTCCCCCCCCCCCAAAAAAGCAAGGAAAGTGGAGCTGTTTTACATTTTTGCCAAAGTCTTTAATGTCTGGCTTCCACTGGATTCTGATATCTGTTTTTGTATTTGCCTGTTGTGCTATCACAGGTATTATAGCCTCTTAAAGGCTGCTTGGGAGAAAATGAGAGTGAAAAAGGCAAATAAGTCTTACTATTGTTGTCATTATAAAATAGTTTTGAGCACAAGAACCCCTGAGGTTCCCTGGACCACACCTTGAGAATTGCTGCTGTAGGGCTGTGTTGGTAGGAATTTTGAACTTAGATAAGCATGAGAATTGCTGCTGTAGGGCTGTGTTGGTAGGAATTTTGAACTTAGATAAGCAAATTGCGAGTTTTTTTTTTTTTTTTGAGACAGAGTCTCACTTGGTCACCCTTCAAAGCGTGCCATGGCGTCATAACTCACAGCAACCTCAAACTCTTGGGTTCAAGTGATCCTCTTGCCTCAGCCTCCCAAGTAGCTGGGACTACAGGCACCTGCCACAATGCCTGGCTATATTTTAGAGACAGGGGTCTTGCTCTTGCTCAGGTTGGTCTCGAACCTGTGAGCTCAGGCAATCCATCTGCCTTGGTAGCGTCTCAGAGCTTGGTGTTGATCCCTGAAAACCCTTGCTTGGGCTGCTGCTGAGTGGAGGAAGGGCTGTCTGGGTGAGAGGGGACACTACTGGGCCATTGGAGTATCTCTCCAGGCAAGCAATGATGATGGCTGGATGAATGTGGTGGCCACTGGGGTGGGAAAATGAAGTAGGGCAGAGATTTAGGAGGCAAAAATAAAAAGACTCATTGATGGGTTGGATATGGCCAGTAAGGACAGAGAAGAATCTAGGCAGGAATAAGTTCCAGATTCCTGGCCTCGACTGGGAAGGCAGGACTGGGGGTGCTGATTCTGGAGGTGAGCCCAGCTGAGGGTATCACAGGTCTGGAGACTGGGCCCAAATTCCACTTAGGGGGTCATGACAGGGAGATATCTAGGAACATGGATGAGGCAATTAGCTCTGAGTCTTGGGCTCCAGGGAGAGGAGGGGGTGGCTTGAGGGGTGTTTCAAACTGGGAGGTGGTGGGATCACTTAGAAGATGGGAGGAGTCCCAGTTGAGGCCTATCATGTGAGGAGTTGGGGTGCACAGCGAGGCTCTGCCACTTGTAGCAACAGCTTTGAACTTGTTAGAAGTTCAAACCCTTGAGCCCAACCCCAGATGAGTGTATCAGAAACTCTGGGAATGTGCCTGGCAACCTGGGTTTTAACCAGCTCCCCAGGGGACTCAGGTGAGACCTCTTCTCCCCCAGGTTCATGCCTACATCATCAGCTACCTGAAGAAGGAGATGCCTTCTGTGTTCGGGAAGGAGAATAAGAAGAAACAGCTGATCCTCAAACTGCCTGTCATCTTTGCTAAGATTCAGCTGGAGCACCACATATCTCCTGGGGATTTTCCTGATTGCCAAAAGATGCAGGTGGGTGGTTGCCCAGGAGGGAGTGGGGGTCGGTGGAAGGAAGGCTCCTGTGAGCTCTAGGGTGGATGGCAGATTATGGAAAGCACTTCCTGCAGATGGTTCCTCAGGAGCATGGTTTTAGGGGGGACTGAAGAAAAAAACCCAAAACAGGGCAAGCAATGTGGCTCCCGCATGTAATCCCAGCACTCTGGGAGGCTAAGGAAGGTGGATTATTTGAGCTCAGGAGTTCAAGACCAGCCTGAGCAAGAGCGAGACCCCCATCTCTACTAAAAATAGAAAAATTAGCCAAATGGTGTGATGGGCGCCTGTAGTCCTAGCTACTTGGGAGGCTGAGCAGGGTGATCAATCAAGTCCAGTAGATTGAGGTTGCTGTGAGCTATGACACCACAGCACTCTACCCAGGTCCCAGAGTGAGACTCTTGTCTCAAAAAAAAAAAAAAAAAAAAGAAAGAAAGAAAAGAAAAGAAAAGAAAAAGAAAGAAAGTGCTGGATCTGGATCTGGGTGTGGTGGCACAGTGTAAATGCAGTACCACTAGAGGTGAGAGGGGCAGGTTTGATCAAATGAATGTGGGGACAGGTCCAGGCAGGGACCAGCCCCCCCTGCTGGACCTCTGTTCTTAACTTGACGTAAAGTGATATTTACAGCCTGTGACTTTTATTTACTTAGAATGAGGTCTCACTGTGCTGCCCAGGCTGGAGTGGCTGTTCACAAGTGGGAACACAGCTCCCTGCAGCCTCCAAGTCTTGGCCACAAGTGGTCCTCTACCTCTTGCTTCCCAAGTGACCTGGACTACAGGTGTGTACCCCTGTGCTCAGCCCAAAGCCCATGACTTTTTTTTTTTTTTTTTTTGAGACAGTCTCAATCTGTCACCCTGGATAGAGTGCCATGGCATCATACCTCCCAGCAACCTCAAACTCTTGGGCTCAAGTGAACCGCTTGCCTCAGCCTCTTGAGGAGCTGGGACTACAGGTTCCCTCCAGCCACCAGGCACAGCTAGTTTGTCTATTTTTGGTAGGGACGAGGTCTTGCTTGAACTCCTGAGCTCAAGCAATCCACCCACATTGGCCTCCCAGATTTGCTAGAATTACTAGGTATGAACCACCCTGCCCAGCCAGCATGTGACTTTTAAATCTGAACTATATTTTCAGCCCATACTCTGAGGGATTTTGGTAGAGTGAATTTCACCTTGGCCACTTACTAATTCTGTGGGGTTGGACAAGTCATGGCTTTACTGAGCCTGTTTCTTCAGTTGGAAAATGGGCATTAATTATGTTAGCATCAAGGTCTTGTCGTGGGTGCTGAATCAGTAACTGTTTGCAACCCCTCAGCACAGCCTGGCACCTAGTATGAGCCAGAAGGTTTCCCAACCTCAGCAGTGCTGACACCTGAGGTCTGTAATCCTTGGTTTTAGGGCACTGTCCTGGGTATTCGGGGGTGTTTGGCAGCATCCCTGGCCTCTACCCACTGGATGGCAGTAACACCCTTGAGTCATGAGAATCAAAAATGTCTCTGCATGTTGCCAAAAGTTCCCTGGGGGAACATCGTCAACACTGGCTGAGAACATCTGGGCTAAGTGAATTGCAGCTGCTAACTCTACAATAACATTCATTGAGCACTTTATCCAGATGAATGCTTGGGCTTCCCTGTTTCCTAGATGAAAGGAGTGCTAAGGTTATCATCCCTGTTTTACTAATGTGGAAACTGAGGCCCAGAGAGGTGAAGTCACTTGCTTCAGGACATATAGCTCCTAAGCTATATGCCAAGCTGGGGTGGAAGCTGAGAGCCCGGCCCCCTAGCTGGACTGGCCTCTCTGTCTCTTTCCAGCAGTGGAAATTCACATGGAGCTGTGAAATTAAGCTACCCTTGCAGGGACTCTCCTGGCACAAGGGACCTAGAGATGCCCTAGTGTGGCCATCAACCCACCCTGATAGCTGCTCTAGCACAAAATAACTTCTTAGTTGGGGCAGGGGTAGGGGTAATCCCAGGATTCTCTAATGATCTGATATTCCCAAGCATAACCTCCTAACATGGCAGCCAGACACTCAGTGCTCTTTGTGGTTTGGAAACACCAGCAGGAAATGAATTTTCTTAATCTGAAAAATGGCTGGGTACTGGGGTGAGGTGGAGGGTGTGGGCAAGGTTAAGTAAGACCAGCAGGGGAAAGCTTTACCTGATGCTAAAATATTGAAATCTTTCTCTGTTGGCTGGCAAAGAGCTGCTGCTCTGAGTCATCAGAGGGCCCCGACCTTCCTACCCTCGAGAAATTCTGGGGCCTAGGGGAGGGCCTCCGAGTCTGCTTTGCCTAAGTGTCTTCTGAGTGGTTGGTGCCCAAGTGATACAGGTTGTTCAGAGATTCAAATATGTCTGCATCTGTTGGTAAAGAGCTGCCACCCTGCAGCCTGAAGGCCTCAGGGATGGCACTCCTGACTTCTTGGTGTCTCCACCCATCCCCCACCATAGGAGATGCTGATGGCGCACGACTTCACCAAGTTCCACTCACTGAAGCCGAAGCTGCTGGAATCGCTGGATGAGATGCTGACGCACGACATTGCCAAGCTCATGCCCCTGCTGCGGCAGGAGGAGCTGGAGAGCACCGAGGCGGGTGTGCAGGGGGGTGCTTTTGAGGGTACCCACATGGGCCCATTTGTGGAGCGGGGTCCCGACGAGGCCCTGGAGGATGGTGAGGAGGGCTCAGATGATGAAACCGAGTGGGTGGTGACCAAGGACAAGTCCAAATACGATGAGATCTTCTATAACCTGGCACCTGCTGATGGCAAGCTGAGTGGCTCCAAGGCCAAGACCTGGATGGTGGGTACCAAGCTCCCCAACTCAGTGCTGGGGCGCATCTGGAAGCTGAGTGATGTTGACCGTGACGGCATGCTGGATGACGAGGAGTTCGCCCTGGCCAGCCACCTCATTGAGGCCAAGCTCGAGGGCCACGGGCTGCCTGCCAACTTGCCCCGTCGCCTTGTGCCACCCTCCAAGCGGCGCCACAAGGGCTCTGCGGAGTGAGCCAGCCCTATGGAGGGCATTTCCTCCCACTTGCCCCTTTGTGGCTCCCTCAGCTACATGCATGCCTCTGCTCTGGCTCACGCACACCCTACCTGCTCACCCTACCCAGCTGTAAGGACAGGGGTTTCCCTTCCTGCTACTGCCACACTCCAATTGAACCGTTTAGTGGGGGACAAAGGAGGGGCAAGGCTTCGCACCTCCGACCTCTCAGGCACATCATGCCAACACTGATACACACACACACACACGCATCTATCCATTCATCATGTCTTCAGATATTTATTAAGCACCTACTATGTGCCTAGCCCTGTTCTGAGCACTGGGGATGCAGCAGAGAACAAAACTGATATGGTTGTGCCCTTGTGGAGCTGTCATTCTCAGAAGGGGGCACTGACAAAGTCATACAAACACACACTGATCCTGGGCAGGTCCCCTTGCCCCACTTCCTCCTGCCCAACCTCATCACATCCTCAGGTCTTGGCACCATTGGGGGCTCAGAAAGGAGACATAACCTCCTACTTCCTCAAATGGACCCCTCTTCAGACCCCACCTCTGGGAAAGCCCCCTAATTCTGGCCACACCCGTTTCTCTGCCAGGGATCCTGTAGCAGGCAGAAGTGCCCCTTCATCTTATTCCATCCTTGCTCCTCTGGGATTGAGTCTGAAGGTGTTTCTGTCCTGGGCCACTTGTCTGGACTGAAGGGGCCACATGTTCAGATTAAAGCACCCAGCCACCTCTGCCTCCCCCAGCTGGTGGTCCTCTCCACCAGCCGTTAGTCCATATTTAAGTGGAGCCTCTGTCAGATATGAAGGCCCCAGGGCTTTATTTTAGACCCCTTTCCAGGGATGTAATGGGGGAGGGGGTGTTCTTGGTGCTATAGCCCCCATCCCATCCCTAAAGGGATGCCCCATGCCTTTTCCTGCCTTCACCACCCCCTGGCTGGGGGCCTCATGGAAAAGATAGGGAAGAGAAGAAGGATGGAGACAATACCTCTCCCTGGGATTCCCACGTCCACCACCGACCCACCCCATGCCTGGGAAAGGCCTGTGAATGGAACAGTCCCCACAGAGCGAATAAAGTCAAGGCTTCTTCTGTGTCGCAGTCAGGCTGTTTTGGGTCGGGAATCAACTCCCCTCCCCCCAGGACCAGGGAAGGTGAAGCCTAGACCCAGGACTTAGGGTCGGGGGAGGTCCCCTCTGAGCTCTCAGGGGCGGGGTGGAGTCCGTGACTCAACGCAGCAGAGCCTGGTGACTCAGGCCCGGGCTAGGGGCCAGCCGGCATATTTTCCGAAGAAAAGTTACTCTGGGGCCCTCCCTCCGGGACATCCCTCCCTCCCTCCTCCCACCGCGGGGGCCTGGGAACCAAGCACAGGGAAGGAGGGGTGTGTGTGTGAGCTTGAGCACATGGTCCCCTCCCCACGTCCCGCCCTGCCCCTCATCCTGCACTCATACAGCCTGGGTACACAACCCCTGACACGTAACACTACAGACAAGCGAACTCCTAGCTGGGAGGAGGTGATGCTGCCGACCGGCATCTCGTCCCGCGCACACACCCAAGGCAGCGACCCAGGCGGCCGGGCCACGCTGGCCTTGCGCTCTTCCCGCCCACGCCAGCTCGCTTTCGCGGCTCCCCGCGCCCTCTGGCGGACACTGAGATGCCAGGCAGGCTTGTAGCCGAAAACCCTGTCCCAAGCGGTAGGCGCCCAAGTCGCTGGCGCTTGTCATTTCCAGGGTCCAGCTGAGTTCCGTTGTGTGGCCACCTGTGTGGCACCTTCCCTCTATGTGCCTTGTTCTTTTGTGAGTTAAAAATGACCTTCCTGAGGCCCTGGATCCCTTTGGATGGTTGCCAGGGCCCAAGAGCCTCTGAGTTTTCTTCCTTATTTGTAAATACCAAAGATAAGTTGATTCTATAATGGAGTCTCAGGGGGCGAAGGGGTAACAATTGCTAATACTGAGATGCCCGACAAAGCCTTCAGCGCTTTACATTTATTATCTTGGTTTAATCTTCAGAATAATCCATGGGGCAGCCGTACCTTTATCATCCTTGTTATACAGATTAGGAAACTGAGACACAGTGAAGCATTTTGTCCAAGATGAAAGATTTACAGTCAGCACTTCTAGGGTCCCACTAGTATACGTTTCTAATATCCCTATAATATAACGCTCTGTGCTTCCAACTTAGACATTCCTAAATTCTTCGATTGTTAATATTCTGGGATTGCGCATTGAGAGGACAAACGTTCTGAGATTGGAACGTGTCTTGTGCGGAATCTGCCACTAATGGTTCTGAGTTTTCTCTTTTAAGAAAACGCGATTCTTTGGGAGGCCGAGGAGGATAGGATCCCTTGAGTCTCCACTAAAAAACAGGACAATTAGCCGGGCATGGTGGCACACGTCTTTAGTCCCAGCTACTCGGGAGGACGATCGCTTGAACCCAGGAGTTTGAGGTTGCTATGACCCCACACACTCTACCTGAAGGACAGGGCGAGGCTCTGTCTCAGAAGTAAAAAAAAAATTAAAAAATAATCAGATTGAGCAAAGACTGAGGAGGCAACGAAAGGTGTTTTGCTTAGGTGAGATCTAAGAACTTATAACCTCAGTCCCCACCGCCCTGTCGCTTAGCACAAGGAATCTGCAGATCTAGCGAAGTAGAGCGGAGGGAGGAGCCGCTCCTTAGCCAAGATGGCAGCCTCCTCGTCCCTTCGCCACTATACCAAGATGGCTGCCACAGGAAGTACGTCACGAGGAAGGCTGGGAAATCTGCGCGCGCACGCCCCAAACGGGCTTTTTAGGGGCATCAGCGACAAATTTCTTCCTTTGACAAGATGGCGGCGGGGGGCGGCGGCGGCGGCGGGAGTAGGCCTGGCTCGAAAAGCAATGCAGATTCCAGCTTTTTGGGACTGCGGCCCACTTCGGTGGACCCGGCGCTAAGGCGGAGGCGGCGAGGCCCGAGAAATAAGAAGCGAGGCTGGCGGCGGCTGGCTCAGGAGCCCCTGGGGCTGGAGGTTGATCAGTTTCTAGAGGACGTGCGATTGCAGGAACGCACGAGCGGGTACGTGGGGCGGGACTTCCGGAAGCTGGGGCCCAAGTTCTGTGTGGCCAGGGGCTGGAGAGTGAGCTTGGGGAGACTTCCGGGAGGCTGAGAGGCGTCTGTCCCTGGTACTGTCATGGAAATGGACAGTGTTGGCTGGGGACTCAAAATGGGAAGCTGGGGGAACTCACCAGATTTAGCGAAATTGATGCATTTTAAGTACTAGCTCTGTAAACTGATGGGCAGTGCCTTAGCCTAGAACAGTCCCATGTTGGGAAGAGGGTGGCTTAGTGAGCCTAAGAGGAAGGCTGGACCCTGTGAGGTTAAACCTGTTTCCTCCCCCAATATCTTTGGCTGATGTAATGCGTTTCCATCTCCCAGAGGTTTGTTGTCAGAGGCCCCTGATGATAAACTCTTCTTCGTGGACACTGGCTTCAAGGAAAAAAGTGAGGAGAACCTTTTGTGGTCTGCAACCTCTGAGATCTGTGTTAATGACATGGCTTCGAAGGGCCAGCTTTAATATAAACATGAAGACCTTTAGTGGACAAAAAGCAAGCTACAGACTAACTTTAAAACGGCAGATTTTTTTTTTTAAGGTGTCAGTAATGTCCTTGTGTACATAAGTTTTGGTAGGGGTCTGCCTTGATGAGTAAGTTAGAAATGAGGGCTGGGTGCGGTGGTTCACACCTGTAATCCTAGCACTCTGAGATGCTGAGGCGGGTGGATTGCTGGAGCTCAGGATTTTGACACCAACCTGAACAAGAGTGAGACTCAGCCTCTAAAACTAGCGGGGCATTGTGGTGGGCACCTGTAGTCCCAGGTACCTGAGAGGGTAAGGCAAGAGGATCACTTGAGCCCAACAGTTTAAGGGACCTCTGCAGCACAGAGCCTCCCTCCTGCTGACCTAGCACATGGATATGATGGAGGGTCAGGGCTTGGGACCTCCCAAGTTTGCACTGAGATGACTCTGGATTTAGATAACATGGGTCCAGTGGAGCTGAAAGTTGGTGGGGGTGGTGGGGTGGGAGGTTGTTGGTCCTTGGTAGTGGGGAGGCCTGAGGCCTTGACTGTTTCTTTCATTCCCAGAACTGAAAAAGAAGAGGACCAAAGTCCAGAAGAAATCTCTGCTTCTCAAGAAACCCCTTCGGGTTGATCTCATTCTTGAGAACACATCTAAAATCTCTGCCCCAAAAGAGTGAGTATGCCAACACTTTCAGGCCTTTCTTTCCCACCAGATCCTGGTTGTAAAGGATTCTGGGGGCAGACAATAGATGGGGGTCATTGGGAGGGGAGAGTAGGGTCAGATTTGGGCTTTGGAGGGAGTGAGACTGGGTGCCAGGATTCTTGGGCTGAGGTAGGCAAGGATGAGTCTGGACCTAGCTGTGGACTTTGAGGGTAGAAAGGAGGGGATGGATGGGAGCCATGTTCAGGAGGTGCATCAGGCAGAGCCTAGAGGCTCAGTGCCATGGGGGGAGGGGGTGGACAGGTGACAAGGAAATAGCCAGGCTGCCCTGAGGTAGATGTGTGGGAGAAGGGGTGGGTTTTTAGGTGATGCTGAGATTGGCTTTGATGTGGTGGCTGTGAAGTGCTTAGGGGATGCCTAGGACAAGGCTATTACTTAGGCAAGTGTGGAGCTCAGAAGAGAAGCCTAGGCTGGAAACAGACCTAGGGAGAGAGGGGTCTCTGAAGGAGGGACTAGGTATAGCCTTTTGGAGACGGGTTTCAGGAGAAGGAACTGCCTGAATGGTGGGGGAGCCCGATTAGGAGACCTGGCTGCTTCTTGGGTTGTCACCTCACCCACCCCACCCACCTCACTGTGCCATCTCTCCCCCAACCAGCATCCTCGCTCACCAGGTCCCCAATGCCAAGAAGCTCAGGCGGAAGGAGCAGCTATGGGAGAAGCTGGCAAAGCAGGGCGAACTGCCCCGGGAGGTGCGCAGGGCCCAGGCCCGGATTCTCAACCCACCTGTGGCCAAGGCCAAGGCTGGCCCCCAGGATGTTGTTGAGCGGCCCTTCTACGATCTCTGGGCCCCAGACAGTGAGTGATCTTGCTGTCACCTGTGAACAGGGACAGGCCTATCATGCAGTTGTGTGTGTTGTGCACTATACAAGAGCACAGTGTCTAAGGGGGTCCTGTGTGGGTATTGCTTTGATGATTGCCCAGCAGAGTTGAACACCCTGAAGTGGCACCCTCCTCCCCTTTGTGCCTGCCTTTCCTGCGTTGTGAGGGTTCCTACCCTCAGCCTTGGGTCTCTCTACTTTCTGAATGCTGTTCAGGCATGGTTTTGTTTGCTTTTCAAGGCCCCTTGGGGTCTGAGAATCAGTCCTTCCCTCACCTGAGCTTTAGAACCACCCTTTTGAAATGCAGAGGGATTGGAGGGAGGGGACCACAGCTGTCTCCCATGCTGAGAAAGCCCCCAGCAGGTGCTCTCTCTGTCTCCACAGACCCTCTGGAGAGGCCATTGGTTGACCAAGATGAGTTTTTCCTGGAGCAGACCAAGAAGAAAGGAGTGAAAGTGAGGATGGCGTGTACGGGTGCTGTGGAGGGGCTGGGGGCAGCGGGAGCTACTCTGCAATTGGGCCACAGAACTTGGTCTCACCCCCATAACCAAGAACTCCCTTTGGGAGCCAGGGTTCCTGTCCCAGCTCTAATCTGGTGCTAGTCTGGGAGAATGGCCCAACCTCTCTGTGTCCTGTTCCTTCTTGTGTAAGATGAAATTGTGCTTGGCAGGGCGGCACCTGTGGCTCAGTGAGTAGGGCGCTGGCCCCATATACTGAGTGTGGCCGGTTTGAACCTGGCTAGGCCAAACTGCAACAAAAAATCTGGGCGTTGTGGCGGGTGTCTGTACTCCCGGCTACTGCTGAGGCAAGAGAATTGGCTAAGCCCAGGAGCCGGAGGTTGCTGTGAGTTGTGATGCTACGGCACTCTACCTAGGACAGTAAAGTGAGACTGTCTCAAAAGAAAAAGAAAAAATTGTGCTTGGCTTGTGGGACGGTTAGGAATATTTTAAGGGGTGATGCATGCACAGGCTGAAAACAGTGCTTGGCACATGACAGGTATGTCGTCTGTTTCAGTTTCTGATTTGTGTGTAGCCTTCTTCATTTTGAGCTGCTGGATCCCAAGTGTTAGAGCCCAGGGGTCTTCTCCCTACTGGGCACTGGAATGTGGCAAGGAATAAAGGGGTTGGGGGATGGTTGGGCTGCGGTCGTTTCTTCCACGAGAAAGGGTTCCATGTGTGGCAGGTCAGCAAGACATGGTTTAGGGAGGATAGGGGAACCCTCAGCTGGAAAGACTATACTTCCTGTGGGGTTAGAGACTGGGGAGGGGATGAGGGAGCAAGTCACGCCCTGAGATTGGAGGAGCGAGCCTGCAGGCCAGGGGCATAGCAAGTGCAGAGATGTGAGCAAGGGCTGAGTATGTTTTCAGAATCCTGAGGAGGCCAGTGTGGTTGGGGAAGGAGTGCAGGCCTAGTGGCTGGGTTTTTCTCAGTAGGGTGTGGTGGGATCTTGGTGGCCACTCTGAGGAGGTTGGACTGTGGCCAGGTGGGCGAATAGGTCTAGAGATGCTGGGAGCCAAGGGCATGAGGGTGGGGCCCTGTGACAGCTGGGGTGGGGCTGGACATAATCAGGAACAAAATTCTAGGGCAGAAGCACCAGGACTTACTGGTAGTTGGGGTAGCAGAAGCTTGGGGAGGCATCCAGGTGGCCCCCAGGCTTATGTTTGTGACCAGCAGGGCCTTTGCTGGGGTGGAGACCAGACAGGGAGGGATATAGATAGTCTGGAAGTGAAATGTGTGTTCAAGTCACCCAGAGGTCTTTTATCCGGTGTTAATCCCATTCAGGAGTGGATGGTTTTCATTACTTGATCACCTTTTAAAGGCCCTATCTCTGTCTTCCCAGCGACCACCACGTCTCCACACCAAGCCCTCCCAGGCACCTGCTGTGGAGGTGATGCCCGCTGGAGCCTCTTACAACCCATCCTTTGAAGACCACCAGGTGCACAGCCCCGGCCCAGCCAGCCCTCTCAGTTGAGCTCTGCCACTTGCTGGCATGCCCTCGCTAGGAGCTTGGCTTGTGCTGGATGGTGCTGGGGACTGAGATGTGACTAAGACAGCCTTAGGCCTGTCCTCACAGGCTTATTGTCTGGTGGGGGGGGGGTGGGGGGAGGGCAGACCTGTTCCTATTAATAGGCTATGTTGAGCACAGGTGCTGTGAACAAAGGGAATCAAGAGTATGTGTCCTAACAGCCAGGTTACTGAGGAGACTCGAGACGATTGCAGTAGAGGCTGGGTGCTGGTTCAAGCAGGGTTCAGTGTTGTTGGAGCACAGGGCTCTTAGCCAGGCGTTAGAGGGCAGCATGCCATCTCTAGGCAGTGGTATCTGCAGGAAGCAGTCACAGGCTCCCACTATTCCAAGGGCAAGGCTGGCCCCAGCAGAGGGTGCAACTAAACTTTGGTCTGTTCAGCATGATCAGACGTGAATGGGTGGGCCCTGTGGGAAGAGGCATCGGATCAGTCTATTTTGTGTTTCCATATCTGTATAATTGCTTTGCAGCCCTGTGACTTAAACTTTGCAGTCAGCCACTAAAAATGTGTGACCTGGTGGTTTTTAGTGACTAGTTTGCAACCACCACAGTTAATTTTAGAGTTTTCATCATCCCCCAGAGAAGCTTCAGGCCCGTCGCCATTGCTCCTCAATTCCCTGTCTCCCTTAGTCTTCGGCAGCCACTAAGCTTCCTGTCTCTAGGGACTTGCCCATGACAAGGCAGACATTTCCACAGACACTTCATGTATATGGAATTAAAGGGTGGAGGCCAGATGGCATCTCACAGACAAACAGGACAGCCATGAGGATGAGAGTTAGGAAGCTTCCTCTGGCTGCCATGAGTAGGATGGTAGAAGAGAGGGGGCCAGGCCAGGGCCCAGGGCAGGTGGGGGCAAGAGGGTCAGGTCTGCGAAATCCTCACCCAACCCCTACACCCTCCCCCGCAGACCCTCCTCTCTGCAGCCCATGAGGTAGAGCTGCAGCGGCAGAAGGAGGTGGAGAAGCTGGAGCGGCAGCTAGCCCTGCCTGCCGGGGAGCAGGCTGCTACCCAGGTAAGCTGCCATCCAGGTGAGCCTCACACCTGCCTACCCCCTTCTCTCCCCACCTGCCCCCACCCCAGACACTGCTGTTCTGTCCTCAGGAGTCTACGTTCCGGGAGCTATGCCAGGGGCTATTGGAGGAGTCTGACGATGAGGGGGAGCCAGGCCAGATGGGTGAGAGCCCTGAGGCTGGAGAAGCTGAGGCCTGTACCCCACCCATCCGCCTAGCCACTACTGAGAAGAAGACTGAGCAGCAGCGGCGGCGGGAGAAGGCCGCCCGCAGCCTGGTGAGCACCTGACTGTGCTGCTCATGGGCTGCCTGTGATCCCTGCTGGGTCTTGCTGGCAGCCTACCCTGTCCCACTCCATGGTTTGCAGTTCATGCTGTTTGGAACCCTCTCAGCTGCTTTGTCGTCCACTGAGACCTGCTGTTTCCCAGTAGCTTCCATGCTGGAATGGGGTATCGGGGTCTCTGGCACTCTGGGGGAGGGGCTAAGGTTTATGGATTGCACAGAAGCAAGTGGATAGTGAAAGTGGTTTCAGAAAACAGCTGCTGTGAAAACACTGGAGCAGCTGATGCCAGGGTTCGGAAGGGAAGGCCCCCAGGGATGGGTAGTACTGGCTAGGCCTTGATCCCATTCTCTCCCACAGCGGGCAAAGCAGGCGGCAGTGCGAGCTGCCCGGCTCCGGCACCAGGAGCTCTTTCAGCTACGTGGGATCAAGGCCCAAGTGGCCCGGCGGCTGGAAGAGCTGGCTTTGCGGCAGAGGCGACGGCAAGCACAGCGGCTGGCTGAGGCCAACAAGCCCCGCAGGCTGGGGCGGCTCAAGTGAGGCCCAGGCTGGGGAAGAGCCCAGACTCCACATCCTAATGCCTTCCTGCCTTTGGCCAGGAGGCCTCTCCTGGGAGATACCCCAAAGCTCTAGGTTTTCAGAGGCCCCGACTTCCCCAGGAGGGAGGTTTGGACTCGTCCCTGACCTGTCAGGGGCTAACTCCCCCTACTCCGAATGCCCCCCTTTCCTCTCTAGGTATCAGGCCCCTGACATTGATGTGCAGCTTAGCTCGGAGCTGTCCGACTCACTCAGGACCCTGAAGGTACTTGCTATCCAGGGCAGTGTGTTGCTATGGGGGCCCGTGCCCAGTGATGATACCCATCCTTGCTCCCCGTGCCTCCCAGGGGCTATGGGCGACACCATGGCTGCCCCCAGGACAGGCTGGTTGGGCTATTGGCCTGGGGGCTGAGGGCATGGGGTCCTAAGTTGGGGTTCCTGGGATGAGGGGCTGGGTGGTGTTTGGGCCTGTGTTCCTCAGAAGGCCTTTCCTCCTAGCTTGGTCTCTACTATAGTCTGATCTCCCAGTCCTTATCTCACTCTCCTCAGGACTAAAGGGATAGTCTTCAGCTCAGTAAGGACCCTGTTCCTCCCCAGCTCAGAACCTGCTATGACTCCCTAGTGCCCTGGATGAAGCCTAGCTCCTCCCCACAGCCAGGAGCCTTGTGTGGCCTGGCTTGGGGCTCTAGCCAGCTGTGTCTAGTGGGCTGTGTGCCTTCTCCCTCTAACCTTGCCTTTGCACGTTGTTCCCTCTGCCTGGCCTTCCCTCTTTCATGCCTCACCAGCCTCTGTCCTTTGGATTCTTCCATACCCAGTTCAGAGGCAGCTGTGGGTCATCGACCATTGGCTCCCAAGACCAAGTGCCATGAGCTCAGGGCCAGGTTTTGCTCCTGACGTAGCACCAGGGAGACTGCAGGGCCTAAGCTCCACATGGACCGCTGTGGAGTCCAAGGCCCTTGGGCTTCTGCCAGCCCCTCTGAGGCCTCCTTCTCTGTCCTACAGCCCGAGGGCAACATCCTCCAAGACCGGTTCAAGAGTTTCCAGAGAAGGAATATGATCGAACCTCGGGAAAGAGCCAAGTGAGGGCCCCCAGGACTGCTGTGGGGGTGGTGGTGGTGAGAGCATCCAGAACCTACCACTGAGCTTAGCTAGGCCACCAGTCACTGATTGCTTTCTTGTCCCGTCTCCAGGTTCAAGCGCAAGTACAAAGTGAAGCTTGTGGAGAAGCGAGCATTCCGCGAGATCCAGTGAGTGGGACCCTTCCCTGCCAGGGTGGGCTAGACTGGCTCTGAGCAGCTCAAACTAAAGAAAGGATTCCTTCTCCTCTGTGACACCCACCAGGTCCCTGGGTCTTTCCCAAACCCAGCAGCTGTGGCCAGGGGTTGAGCATTGCTCCCTTGGCACAACCTAGGTGACAGTCAGAGGCTCTGAACCCAGAATTCCGGCTGGAGGGTTCCCAAAGGGAAACTGAAGGGCAGGAGGGGGGAGTGTCAAGTGGGCAAGGACATGGGCACTCTCCCCTCAACCCCTTTCTTCTGTCCCCAGGTTATAGCTGCAGGGTGCTGGACTCCCTCCCTTCAATAAAGCACCTTCTGACCAACACCGTGGGCTGCGTGTATGCTTTATCTCCCTCCCACAGGCAGCTTCTCTCTGAGGTTTCAGTACATCCCCCTTGATAGGAGGCACAAGGATGTAAGTGCCAGAACATTCCTTTCCTCCAGGGCCTGTCAAAGACCCCAGGGTTTGTGGAAAGGCTGCCAGCTCACTGAGTTGTGGCCCATCTGACAGGCCATTGCCAGAGTGGGTAGATCCTAAAAGGACAATAGGCTGGGTGGACATGGGAGTCATGTCCACCCAGCCTGTCTGGAAGTGGGAGTGAGGGGATGGCAGAGCCGAGATCTGCTCTGGACTTATGACTCCAACAATAGCCCACTTCCTCCTGCCACAGGTGACAGAGGAGCTCCCATCACACTGCTGTGGGGAGAGGCAAGGTGGCAGCATCTGACATGGCCAAGTCTCTACGATATTTTTAAGCAGATGGATTCACCAGCCTGTTGAACCCTCATAACACAGGTTGTCGTTATTCCTCATTTAAAGCTGAGGAAATGCTGGGCGCTGTGGCTCAGGCCTGAAATCCCAGCTCTTGGGGAGTCTGAGGCAGGAGGATTGGTTGAGGCTGGGAATTGTAGGCTGCAATGCGCTGTGATTGTGTCACTGCACTATAGTCAGGGCAACAGCGTGAGACCCTGTCTGTAAAAAAAAAAAGACAGATGAGGAAACACATATTAATAAAATGAAATTTGTTTCCCTCCCTTCCCCATACCTATTTTTAAAAGATCTTTTTAAACCCTTATAAGAAATGAAGGACCATGTTCTTACTGTAAATCATCTATTGCCAGACATATGACTGTCACCTTGCCCTTTGCCTCCCATTTATACCCATCTTCTCTGAGCAGGGACCTATCACTGCAGTTTGGTATGAATGGTTGTGTTCTGTGTGTAAATTACATGTACTTGTGAATATAGAATGGTTTTGAGTTTTCTGTTTCTTCGTATCACACCATGTGTGGTTCTATAGCTGGCTTTTTAGTGCCTCTTGGAGTTCACTCTATGTCTGTACAGAGAGCGTCATCGTTTTTCACAGCTGTCCTGTTGTGTTAGTGTGCTGTGATACCTCCCCAGGTCTGTGCTGCTCCTCCTGCCTTGGGACAAATGTCTTTGGCCATATGCCTTTCACGTGTGTCTGTAGCATGAGTACTGGAAGTGAGTCTGGGCTGCAGGGCGCGTGGATTCAACCAAATTGTTCTCTATCTAGGTTGTATTGATTTAAAACAAAAATAATTTCTATTAAATTTTAGACGTAGGGTCTTGCTCTATCACCTGGGTCTTGCCCAGACTGGGGTACGGTGGCTTGGACTGACTCCTGGGCTCAGTCAGTCCTCCTGCTTCAGCTTCCTGAGCCCCTGAGCCTACAGGTACATGCTACCACACCCAACTATTTAAAAAATATTTTTGTAGAGGTGAGGTCTCCCTATGTTGTCCAGACTGGTCTTAAACTCCTGGCCTTAAATGATCCTCCTGGTTTGGCCTTCCAAAGTGCTGGGATTACAGGCATGAGCCACTGTGCCTGCCACTGCTGATTTTTGGTCCCCAGAAGCACAGGAGCCCACTTGATTCCTCACAGCTTTGCTACTAAGTGATAGCACTATTTTTATTTTATTGTGCCTGGTTACCAGTGTGATTTAGCATATTTTTATATGATGCCTGGATGCTTACGTTCCTCTTCTGCACTGGTTCCAACCTTTTGGCCATTTTCCTCCTGGGCTTTTATCATTTTGTTACTTCTTGTTTGTGTTAGCTCTTTATTATGGATCTGAAGTCTATCATACATGTTACAAGCATTTCTCCCAGGTGGTTTTTGTCTTTTGACTTTATGTAGTGTGTTTTGCTGGGCAGAAGTGAAGAGTGTTTTTAGTTTTTTGTCTTCATTTTTTATTATGGGCTTTGGGAAGGTTTCTCCAGGATATGATGATAAAAATAGTGAGTAGTTTATAAAAGAAATGGGTGAAGGGAGAGCCATTTTAACGTCAGTGCTTCCCCCGCCATATCCCATAGAACATGACTTTTATGAGAGCTATTTTGGCTGTTCTATCCCCTCTCCCATCTTAAATAAAAATAGAAATATCCTACAGATAGGAAAACAGCTCTTTATGTGTGTATGTGTTTGGGGGGGTGAGGGACAGGGATGGCAGGGCCAGTACGGAGAGGTGAAAATGAAAGCCGCGTGCCAAGTAGCAATAAGCCTCCAGCCTCTGACCCACTTAATCCACTCAGGGGAGTTTGGAGGAACTTGCTGGAAATAGAGAGATGACCAGAGATGGCTGTCACAGCATCTGTCAGATGCATGGATACTCGGACGTGAGGGTGGTCACGGCTGCTCAAGGACAAAGTCTACAGCTTGGACATACATTTGCAGTGCCCTCAGGAAGTTGTTGGTCCTTAACTGCTTGGGGAAATGCGTCTGTTCCCATGTGCAAAAGCAGTGTCCACAGCAAAGACGCCTTTGTATTGGTGCACTTGAGGTACATTTCACATCTGAATTTTACATCCAAAGGACAACTTAAAAGTAGAGAACTCCTTAATGATTTGCAAGCTGCTGTGCACTGATGGCTGCAACTTCCCTTGAATGTAGAAAACAAAGTGGCTTAAATGGGCAGATGGGGATGGGCACTTGTCCCATGAAATGAGTGCGGTGAAATGGTTCAGGGCGAATCTAAGTGGAGGGATAGAGGCATGTTCATAGGAAAATTCCCTCTACTTTGTTGTCTGAAGATTTTCCTAGTAATGGGGAAAGGCACATTGGGATTTACTGTGATGCTGATGGAGCATAACGGACCATGGGGTTTCCGGATCCTTTCCAAGGCCCTGAATCTGCTTTTGGATTTGTAACTAATATTTTTTGAAAAGAGGGTCCCCCAAATTGTACAAGCTTCAGGCATCACTAAACCTGGATCTGCCTCCAATGATGAGGAAAAAATTGAAAAGACTGTCTGCCGGTTGGGTCATAGCTGAATAAATGTTGGGACATCTGCTGTGGAGTGAGCATGACTTGGCTGGTAAAAATGATGCAGATCCCTGTAGGCAGCAGCTCAAAATTGTGAAGAGCGCAGATGAGGAGCCGGCATCCGGGCATCCTGATTTTAAATTTCAGCTCTATTACATACTAGCTGTGTGACCTTGTCTGCCTCTGTCCCTGTCTCCAAAATGGACATAGAGATGATGCCTATCTCACCGAGTCTGCATAGGAAAGCAACCAGAACAGGGCCTGGCACAGAGTAAGCCATCCATGAGTTTTTGCTATTCTTAACTATGTTGAGGGAGAAGAAAGATGTGGAAACTTGGAATTTGTGCCAGAGACTCTTCACAAATGCTCTGACTTTTTGACCCAGTGACTGCACTCTTGGGAATGTGCCCTACAGAAATGGCCGGAAATTTGAGGAAAGGCATAATGCAAAGGCAGGTCTGTTCTGTAGAATGGGAGGAAACGTGGTAACAGACACAGGGCAGGTCCTGTCCACTCAGGGAAGGCCTCTGCAGCCATTAACGCAGGGGTCGGAAGCGTGTGAAATGCCGGGCATGTGTTTATGTTCTGGTGCTTTGTGGAAAAAAGCACACAGGATGGTGGTATTCACCAGACTAAGCCCAATGCCAAAAGTCTGTTGTGTGTGGGGATTTCAGAGGAGTCTTTTTCTTAATAGTTTTCCAGCATCTCCAAATTTTCTATAAAGGAGCAAACCTTTTAAAAAATAGAAATCCTTCTTAGCAGTGGGTCAGTCAGCAAATTAAAACATTCTAAAGTATAGGAATTCAAAATATGGACAAAGATTTTCTTTTCTTTTTTTCTTTTTCTTTTTTTAATTTTTGAGACAGCCTTACTCTGTCACCTTGGCTAGAGTGCTATGGGGTCAACCTAGCTCACAGTAACCTTGAACTCCTAGACTCAAGTGATCCTTCTGCCTCAGCCTCCCAAGTAGCTGGGACTACAGGCACCTGCCACCATACCCAGCTAATTTTTCCAATTTTAGTAGAGACGGGAGCTTGCTCTTGCTCAGGCTGGTCTTAACTCCGGAGCTCAGGTGATTCACACACGTTGGCCTCCTGGAGTGCTAGGATTACAGGTATAAGCAAAGATGTCTGCTGGTGTGTTATCTGAAACATTAAAAACAAAAACTATGGTGGTGCCTGTTGCTCAGTGGGTGAGGTGCCGGTCCCATATACCGAGGGTGGCGGGTTTGAACCTGGCCAGGGCCAAACTGCAACAACAACAACAACAAAAATAATAGGAAAATCAGAAACAGTTTACATGGAGAACAATAGGAAATAGGTTTTTGTCAGTGGTGTGTCTATATAATGGGATATTTTTCACTGCCATTATAAAAACAGCTTTGGGAAGATTTTTAATGATCTGAGGAAATACTTTTATCTCGTAGGAATGTTAAGTGGGGAAAAGGACTTGGTATAATCCTGCCTAATTTGAAAATGTTTTTAAGTAAATAGATAATTTTTGGAGGATACACACCACAGTCTTAACAGGGCTACCCTTCAGATGGTGGATTATGGGGGATTATTTTTTTCTCCCTCACATCTGCTTTTCTGCACTTGTCCCTTTTCTACCGTGCTGTTCATTGCAGTGACACTGGGTGGGCTGGGCTGACTTCCATCCTCCTCTCAGCAGAGGGTACAAGCAACAGCTGTATTTCCCAGACTCCCCAGCATCTGGGATTTCTGGATGGAGAATTAGGTTCTAACAATTAGACATCCTCCCGTGAGGCATGGATGGCAGGAGTGGGCCCAGTATCACAGCCAGTCCTGGCCTTTGTGAGCCCAGCAGTTCTGGCAGCAGCGTTCCTGGTTCTGTGCTATCCTGGGTGTCATTCCGGAGGGCCTGCCCTAGAGCTGCTCCTCCAGCCTCCCACGATTTTATAAGCACCTGATTTCCCTGTGTTCAATCCCCTCCTGTTTAAAACACCTGGAGTGGGCCAGATGCCATGGGAGATGAGGCGGGTGGATTGCCTGCCTGAGAGGAGAAAGACTCCCGTCTCTAAAACTAGCCTGGTGTTGTGGCAGACACTTGTAGTCCCAGCTACTCTGGAGGCTGAGGCAAGAGGATCACTTGAGTTCAAGAGTTTGAGATTGCTGTGAGCTGTGATGACACCACAGCACTCTACCAAGGGCAACAAAGTGAGACTGTCTATAAATAAATAAACACCCCATTTCTTTTTAGGCTCTGATCCCTGCTGGAGACAATCCTTTTTTTTTTTTTTTTTGAGACAGAGCTTCAAGCTGTTGCTCTGGGTAGAGTGCCATGGTGTCACAGCTCACAGCAACCTCCAACTCCTGGGCTTAAGCAATTCTCTTGCCTCAGCCTCCCGAGTAGTTGGGACTACAGGCACCTGCCACAACACCTGGCTATTTTTTGGTTGTAGTTGTCATTGTTGTTTGGCAGGCCCGGGCTGGATCCAAACCTGCCAGCTCTGGGTATGTGGCTGGCGCCTTAGCCGCTTGAGCTACAGGTGCCAAGCCAGACAATCATGTTATTTATTTATGTATTTACTTGTTTATTTGCAGTTTTTGGCTGGGCTGGGTTTGAACCTGCCACCTCCAGTATATGGGGCCGGTGCCTTACTCCTTTGAGCCAGAGGCGCTGCCCCAGATGATCATGTATTTTATAATCAGGAAAATTATTTTTAAAAATTGTAAGAGCTTTCTCAGGTCTGTATAAAATAAAACTAAGCTCCTGTGAAAAGCTAACACTTGCTATGTTCATTTGTTATTGAAAGAGATGATGGTGGTCCAGTGAGGGCAAGGGGCTTATCCAAGGCCATAGAGAATTACCAAGAGTCAGGTGGGTGCAGCCTTCATGAATGAGGTAGGAGCACAGATATGGCTGAGGAGGCCTCTGTCTCTTTGTGCCCTGCCTGCCCTGTGCGCATATGGTCTGGGGTGGGGGTGAGGATTTGACTGTGACCCAAATTCTGCAACAATACTCACATTAAATCTCCCAGGCTGGAAATGTGGCAACATCATGAATTCCTTTCCTTTAATTATAATAAAGTCATTTAAAAAATTAATCCTTGTGCCCTATGTAGAAAACTGTCTCTGTGGCAGGTCCTTCTAGTTTCAGTGAGACAGGAGAATTTGTGGCTCCATTTACAACTGAGGAACTGAACACCGAGATGGAAAGTGACTTGCCTAGATTTGAGATTCTAACCCACGTCCTGTCTCTTTCCATTTGTGTCCACCCCACTCACCCACCCAGGTACTAACCCAAATACTGTGTTCTCTCCAAGGAGTTGACGTTTGTGTAAAGACTGGAATAAAATGAGGGAGGGAGCCATGGGACTATCACAGGAAAGAGGTCCCAGAGTTGTGAGAATAGCAAGTGCAAAGGCCCTGGGGTTGGGAAACTTAGAGAGGGCAGGGACGCCAGGAGGCCCATAGCCAAGTGAACCAAGGCAAGAGTGTGGGAGGTGAGGGCCATGTCGCAACCAGGGCCACATTGTGCAAGGTGGTACTGAGCAGGTGAGGAAAGTCCCTCCTGCTGCAGGTGGGAACAGACAGCAGGAGGTAGGAAGGGAAGTGGGGAGCAATTGCCACAGTCTAGGTGGGAGACCATGGCCGCTGGACCAGGGTGGCCATTCAGTGGAGAAGTGATCTGCTTCTGGAATGTGCTGATTGGCACTTGGCGGTGAGCACCAGGAACAAGGATATTTGGGGCAGAACATTTGGATGCATGGAGATGTTCTGACATGAGACATGGATGGTTTCCAGAACATAAATTCCAGAAAGTAAAGCTCTAGCACCTTTTGGCCAATGGAGAGAGATGCAGAGGCAGAGAGAGAATGAGTAAAAACTAAGTGAAAGAATGGATAAAAGAAAGGGCAGGGGGCCAGCCAGTGGCTCACGTCTGTAATCCCAGCACTCTGGGAGGCTGAGGCAGGAAGATCCATTGAACTCAGAAGTTCAAGATCAGCAAGAGCAAGAGCAAGACCTGGTCTCTACAAAAACTAGTCAGGCGTGGTGGTGGGCGCCTGCATTCCCAGCTACTTGGAAGGCTGAGGCAAGAGGATAGTGTGAACCCAAAAGTTTGGGGTTGCAGTGAGCTGTAATGACGCGACTGCCCTCTAGCCTGAGTGACAGAGTGAGAGCATTAGAGTAGGTTAACCCAGGTGGGACCACTCCAGTGACAGTGGGTTTGGGGCAGGGAAACGCGGGTTGAACTTTATCCGGATGAAGCCTGAGCCGCCTGTTCAGCTTGCCCAGGAAGATGGCACCAAGGCGGCGGGACACGGGTCAACTCCGGGGACTGCTAGTGGGGTCTGGAGTGACAGTAGGTGGCGTTGGGCTGGGTAGGAGGACTTGACTGAGGACCAGAGGGCAAGGTGAAAGCGGGAGGGCTCGGGGAGGGAAGGAGAGGGAGACGAGGGCACAGCTCTGAGCTCTGAGCGAGGGGAAGCAGGGACTGGGAGAGAATCACACAGAGGGGACGCGCCTTTCCCCGATCCCGCAAGGCCGGAGGTAGAGGGAGGAGGGTGTCCCGGAGAACTGCCCTGGGTGTCCAGGGCTGGGGAGCCCCCGGTGACAGTGGTGAGGGCAATCTCCTGGCGCTGTCTGTTCTCTTGCGTGAACTCTAACCAACCCATTCTCTAGGTGGTCGTGTGGACTGTGAAACAGTCTCCCAAGTTCAAGGAGAATGGCTGTGCGGAAGAAAGTGGCCGCCAGGCGGCGCTGAGAGCCCACACCAGGAACCAGACGGCTGGGGAGGTTCTAGTGCGCCCGGATTCCTCTGTCACCACTACTCAGGATCCCTCAGAGGTCCACGCGGTAGCAAGCAAGATGACAGCGGGACTCAGGGAGGGCCAGCGGGGTAGCGCTGCTTTCTCAATGGGCCAGGGACCCCTTCCTAGGTCTGCCCAGAAGTGTGTCTGGGGGCCCTGAGGCTGTGGTTTAGTGGGGCTTGAGTGGACTTGTGGTCCATACTGGCTACAAACGCCTGCCATCTGGCCTTGACCAGGACTTTGTCGTGGGGGGTGGCAGAGAGCAGACCTCCTGGACCTGGAGAGGTGGGAGAGAACGGGCTGAAGGGGAGGGGCCAATGGGAAAGAAGGACGTGGGTTCTGGCAGTGGGCCTGGAGGTGGGCAGGGGTCACTGGCTATGTGGGGCCGGAAGTTGCTGAGACAGGTTTGTCTGCACAAGCCATTGTTGCTTTTCAGTGGGCAAAGAGTGTCAGGACTACCCCTGAATACCTCCACCTGCTCTTCCACCACTGCCAGGTTGAGACCTGACCCAGGCATCATTCCACCTTAGGGTCAGAGTCTCAGCTGTGATGGCCTGGAATTCCACAGAGGCTCTGGGCTCTAGGGCTGGGAGGCATCATTCCTTCCTAGGGTCAGAGTCTCAGCTGTGATGGCCTGGAATTCCACATAGAGGTTCTGGGCTTCTAGCCCCCAGCTGCCAGTGGCTGGCTATAGGGAACCTAAGGAAGAAGAGGCAGGAGATAGAGGGAGACAGACTCAGGGAGATGCCATCAGAGCACCTAGATCCACCTGTGCCTGAAGCCCTCCCTTGGACTTTTCAGTTATTGGAGCTGATTATTTAAACCAATCACAACTTGGTTTCAGAAAACATGGCCTAATGCCCCATCTCAACTGCCCTCCCCAGACTCCTTCTGTACTCCCTGTCATAAGTGAGACCACATCTGGACCTGGAGCCTGGCCTACAAGTCTGGACACCTTGCCTTTTCTCTTCCTGGCATGTCAGCCTTGTTCCCCTTTCCTTAGCTCAGTTGGTTCCTGCCCCTTTGTCTCTCAAGCCCCTCTACTCCAGGAAGTCAGTCAGGGTTGCAACCTTCTCCCTCATCCTACCCATATGAAGGAGAATTAAGAGCATTTCTCAACTCCCTACTTAAGAGCTGGGGGGTTGACTCAATGCTTCTAGCTCAAGCAGCTTGTGGCTCATCACAGCTCATGGCTCAGCCACATACACCAGAGCTGGCAGGTTTGAATCCGGCCTAGGCCTGCCAAACAATGACAACTACAACCAAAAGATACCCGGCCAGCGCCTGTAGTCCCAGCTACTCAGGAGGCTGAGGCAAGAGAATTGCTTAAGCCTAGGAGTTGGAGACAGTCTACCAGGGCACTAGCTTGAGGTTCTGTTTCAAAAAAGAAAAAGAAAGAGCTGGGGTATTGATTCCAAGTCTGCTTTGTCCAATTCTTCCCCTCTGTCCTCCATGAACAGATAACTATCATTTTCCTGTCACATTCTAAACACTCTTCACTATTAAATGGGGGTGTGGGGGGGACATGTACCTTGCATACAGAAGGTGCCTAATAAACATTTGCTGAGGTGGGCAATACAGGGCAGTGGTTAATAGTGTGGCCTCTGAGCCAGGGTCAAATCCTCACTCAACCTCTTATAGCTGTGTGACTTTGGGCAAGTTACTTAACCTCTCTGAGACTCAGGAGAGAGAATATTAGTGTCTAGCACTGAATGAGGTAATGCATGTAAATGCTGACAGCAGTGCCCAGCGCACTGGCAGTGCTATATAAATGTTTATTATATAAGGAGTTCAAAAGGAAAAGAAAGTAGGTACCCAGGGAGGACCACATTATTTCTGAGATAGCCCACCTCCTGGTTGTCATGCTGATGGAAGACAGTGGGATTTGGGAGGAGACTACCACATACTCTAATATGTACATGTTCGAATATTGCTTGAAAAATTATCTTGCACTTGCTATGTGTGGAAAACCAAATAGTTGATGAGAGGAAGTTTTTTTTACCCCTTTGGAGGCAGGGTCTCCCTGTACTGCTCAGGATGGCCTTGAACTCAAGTGATCCTCCCACCTTGGCCTCAAGAGTAGCTGGTACTACAGGCATGTGCCATCATACCCAGCTTAGAAAATCTTTTTAGGCTCAGCGCCTGTGGTTCAAGCAGCTAAGGCGCCAGCCACATACACCTAAGGTGGCGGGTTCGAATCCAGGCCCGCCAAATGACAATAATGGCTGCAACCAAAAAAATAGCCGGGTGTTGTGGCGGGCGCCTGTGGTCCCAGCTACTTGGGAGGCAGAGGCAGGAGATTTGCTTGAGCCCAGGAGTTGGAGGTTGCTGTGAGCAGTGAAGCCATGGCACTCTACCCAGGGGGACAGCTTGAGGCTCTGTCTCAAAAAAAAGAAAGAAAATCTTTTTAATAGGCTCAGCATCTGTGGCTCAAGCGGCTAAGGCGCCAGCCACATACACCTGAGCTGGTGGGTTCGAATCCAGCCTGGGCCCCCCAAACAACAATGATGGCTGCAACCAAAAAATAGCCAGGCATTGTGGTGAGTACCTGTAGTCCCAGCTACTTGGGAGGTGGAGGCAGGAGACTCGCTTGAGCCCAGGAGTTGGAGGTTGCTGTGAGCTGTGATGCCATGGCGCTCTACCCAGGGGGACAGCTTGAGGCTCTGCCTCAAAAAAATAAAATAAAAAAAAATCTTTTTAATAAAAGGATTCTAGCTAAAAATGCAGAAGGAGTGAGAAAATTAGAAAATCCAAACATTATAAAATAATGGATTTGTGCAACTGTCATCAGTAGCTGGAGTGAGAGGTCAACAGAGAACTTCATTTTTTATTTTTATTTTATTATTAAAATTATAATTATTATTATTTTTAGAGACAGAGTCTCACTTTGTCACCCTTGTCACCCTCGCCATGTTGTCACACACAGCTCATAGCATCCTCCAAGCTCTTGGGCATAGACGATTCTCTTGTCTCAGCCTCCTGAGTAGCTGGGACTACAGGTGCCCGACACAACGCCCAGCTATTCATTATTAATTAATTAATTAATTAATTTTGAGACAGAGTTTCATTATGTTGCCCTTGGTAGAGTGCTATGATATCACTGCTCACAGCAACCTCAAACTCTTGGGCTTAAGCGATTCTCTTGCCTCAGCCTCCCAAGTATCTTGGACTACAGGTGCCTACCACAACACCTGGCTATTTTTTTGTTGCAGTTGTTTATTATTTTTTTGTTTAGCTGGCCCAGGCTAGGTTTGAACCCATCAACCTTGATGCATGTGGCTGGTGCCATAACCACTGTGCTATGAGTGCCAAGCCTCAACAGGGAACTTTAAATGAAGGGAACAGGCTGACTCCACCTGACCCCGACAGGTCAGTCACAGCATCACTAACAGAGGGACACCTAGAAGCCAGGTGTCTCTGGAGGTGATGTCCTAGGAAGGACACAGCATCACCCATGAAGGAATCAAGCTGATTGATGGAACCTGAGTCACATCAAGCTTCTAGATTCTAGAGTCTAGATCTAACTCCTAGTTTACAGAGAAGTGTGTTAAATGACACCAAGGATAAAATCAGTCAATTCCAGACTATAGGAAACTCAACCAACCTGATCTCTTCAACCAATGGATGGCATTTAAAAACTGAGTGACTCTCCCCACTCTTCTCTCAAGTCAAGATACAGATACTTAGGAGACTGGAAGGCAACTCCATGACTATACTGGGGTTCAGGTCATACCCAGCCGCGTGTGGACAGAGATGCTCTGGGTACCTGAATATAGAGCTGTCACCTCCTTGCAGTTGATCATTGGAGCCTTCTACTGCTTCTGACTTGGAGGAAGCTCCCTGTGTGGGCACGTTCCCAGTGGACACCAAGCTGCAGGGTGGCTGCCAGGAGCAGTACCGTGTCTCACCATTCCTAGCTGGAGCTCCAGTCAGTATCATCACGAGGCAGGAGCAGTTGCTGCCAGTGTCCAGGGAGCGCTGAATAGCAGGAGGGTATCTGGAGGGTAGGAGAGAGAAAGTGGGTGGGGGGAAAGGGTACCATTTCAAAGTTCTTCCCTCTTGGCTTGGCGCCTGTAGCTCAGTGGTTAGGACACCAGCCACATGTGCCAGGGCTGCTGGGTTCAAACCTGGCTCAGCCTGCTAAACAACAATGACAACAACAACAACAAATATAGCTGGATATTGTGGTGGGCTCCTGTAACCCCAGCTACTTGGTAGGTTGAGGCAAGAGAATCCCTTAAGCCCAAGAGTTTGAGGTTGCTGTGAGCTGTGATGCCATGGCACTCTCCCGAGGGTGACATAGTAAGACCCCCATCTCAAAAAAAAAAAAGAGATGGTGGGACCACACCTATGGTGCATCTTACAAGGATACATGTGAAATTTACTAGGTGTAAAATATAAATGTCTTAACACAATAACTAAGAAAATGCCGTGAAGGTTATGTTAACCAGTTTAATAAAAACATTTCAAATTGTATATAAAACCAGCACATAGTACCCCATGATTGCATTAACATACACAACTATGATTTAATAATAAAAAAAAAAATTCTTCCATCTTCCATCTTGGAGGAAGCCCTTCATGGCTGGACTCCTCCCCACTCACCTACTTACCCATCAACCCATTTATCCATCCATTCATCTGTCTGTTCATTTGTCTGTCCATCCATCCATCCATTCATCTGTCTGTTTCTCAGTGTATCCATCTGTTCATCCATTTGCTGAGTAACACATCATCTCAAAACCTAGAGGTTTAGAACAACAATAACCCTTTTCTTTCATATTCTCTCTGGGTCAGGAATTCCTCAGTTGGCTGGGTTGGGCTCAGGGCTTCTCATGAAGCTGCAGTCATCTGAAGACTCCAGTGAGGCTGGAGGATCTGCTGCCCGGGCTGCTCTCACCCACATCTGGCAAGGTGGTGCTGCCTGTGGGTGGGAGGTCAAAGCTTCTTTCTGAATGGGCCCCTTTACATGGTCCTCTTGAGTTTCCCCAGAGCACAGCAGCAGGCTGACCCCACAGCAAGTGTTCCAAGAGAGCAAGGCAGAAGCCACAAGGCTGTTGACAATCTAGTCTCAGAAGTCACATACTGTCATTTCCCTGTAGTACTGGTGATCTAGGGTCAGCCCTCACTTAGTGGAAGAGATGATACAGGGTAGAAACCTTGAATGGCAAGTATCATTGGCCATCCATTGTATTACCCATCCATCACCCTCCTATCCATCCATCCACCAATTTATCCATCAACGGGTCCATCTAGCCATCTGCCAACGTATCCATCCACTCATCCACCTGTCTATCTATCCATTCTTCTATTTATCTACTCATTCATTCATTCAGACATCCACCACAGATTCTTCACTATAGTGAAGAAAAATAATCCACATATCAAGAAGTTACACTATATGATTCTAAGTACACAAACTTCTAGAATAAGCCAGACTAATCTTTGGTGAGATAAGTTACTCAGGCCAATGGTGACCCTTGTGGGGAGATTAATTGACTGGGAGGATGCATGCAAGAACTTGGGGAACTGAAAAAGATTCACATCTTTTTGTTGTTGTTGTTGTTTGTTTGTTTGAGACAGTAGCCCTGGGTAAATGTTGTGGCATCACAGCTCACAGCAACCTCAAACTCTTGGGCTTACGTGATTCTTTTGCCTCAGCCTCCCAAGTAGCTGGGACTCTTGGTGTCCGCCACTACTCCTGGCAATTTTTTGATTGTAGTTGTCATTGTTGGTTTACATTTTTTTTTTTTTTTGAGAGACAGAGTCTCACTCTGTTGCCCAGGCTAGAGTGCTCTGGCCTCAGCCTTGCTCACAGCAACCTCAAACTCCTGGGTTCAACTGATCTTCCTGCCTCAGCCTTCCAAGTAGCTGGGACTACAGGCATCTACCACAATGCCCAGCTAGTTTTCCTATTTGAGGAGAGACAGTGTCTCACTCTGGCTCAGGCTGGTCTCAAACTCCTGAGCTCAATGGATCCTCCTGCTTCAGCCTCCCAAAGTGTTAGGATTATAGGTATGAGCCACTGTGCTGGTCTAGTGACTGGCATCTTGGTCTGGGTGATTATGAATTGTCGTGGCTCCTTTGAGGACCACGTTCACCAGAATAAGTCACAACAGATTCCTGTCACCTGTGTTGGTAGTACAACATGTCTCTTACAAACTCAAGAAGCCTGACCAAATGAACTCAGTGGGTTTTGGAAATTCTGCTCCCATTAGAAGAAGAGCCTCAAAGCCTTACTTTAAAATAACTGGAAATCTGAAATATGCCATTTCCCTTTTCCATTCAGAAACTGAATGTAAATCAGCTTCTTATCAGCCATAGGCTTGTTTGAACAGAAAATTAAATGGACACCCCACCCCCAGCACCCCTGAATTCTGTGCTGCCTGGTACTTGCTCAGAGAGAGATCAGAATTATCTCAGGAGAGAAAGACAAGAATTCTCTTTGTGCTAACATATGACTGAATTTATTTTCCTGTTTTGCATAAGATTTTTACACAATTCAATTTTTTTTTATGTAAAAGATCCAAGTTTATTAGAGAACAGTACACTCCAGAGAACGAACACATCTTTCAAGTGGAGAAGACTCTGGGTTTAGTAAGATGCTGTCCCTTTACATAGATTTTCCAATTCTATGTTAAGTGGTGCGGGGGTAAATATTCATAATTTTTCCTGGAAAAGGGGAAACTTCCAGAAAAGAGTGCCCTTCCATTTTCTATCCCTGTAAGGCAATATCCAGAAGTTATCATTGTATTTGTTTAGTGTGATAGGACTGGTGTAAATTGCACTGTGTTAATGAAAATAGATCTCTTGAGCTTACAGTCACATTACTCGAACCCATGCTCCAAACATCCCTTTTCGTGGCCTTGGCCATATCTTCACATTGTGGCCTCTCTACCTCTGAGAATCATTTTTGCAGAGCAAACATCAGTTCGCTTTTCAGAAGCCTTCTTGAAATGCCAACTTGTCTTTCATGGAAGCCCCTGCTGCTCATTTTGTTCTTCTTCTTCTTCTTCTTCTTCTTTTTTTTTTTTTGAGACGGAGCCTCAAGCTATCCCCCTGGGTAGAGTGCCATGGCATCACAGCTCATAGCAACCTCCAACTCCTAGGCTCAAGCGAGTCCCCTGCCTCTGCCTCCCAAGTAGCTGGGACCACAGGCACCCGCCACAACGCCCGGCCATTTTTTGGTTGCAGCCATCATTGTTGTTTGGCGGCCGGAGCTGGGGATTCGAACCCGCCACCTTAGGTGTACGTGGCTGGCGCCTTAGCCGATTGAGCCACAGGCGCCTTAGCCAATTGAGCCACAGGCGCCGAGCCCATTTTGTTCTTCTTATGATGGACAAAGGCTCTCCTAGTATCATCTGACCCTGTCTCTTCTTAGCCCTACCTACCAGGAAAAACACAACTTTAAGGCTCTGAGGCATGATTGACATTTGCAGAGTATTTCTTTCATAGGAATTGTGATTAGAATAGCATAAGAAATAGTTAAAGACATTGTCACATTCTTCACATGCATACAATTTCTCTATGAATTCTGTTATGTACTGAAATGTGTGAAATGTACTGAAGCCTGCTTATAGGATTCAAAACTTTCTTCACATTTGTCAGGGATTTCTCTGTTATAAATTTCTCATTTATACAATGGTTCAGGCATGAGTTAAACATTTGTCAAGTTCTTCATATTTATAGTGTCTTTCTTGAACATGAATTCTATTGTGTACAGAAAACTGTGACTACCGGCATTAGGCTTTGCCACATCTTCATGTTGTTACATTATTTCTCTGGGATAATTTCTCTTACGTTTACTAAGCACTGAAGACCAGTAAAAACCTGTGCCACATTATTCACATCTGTAAGATTTCTCTCCAATATGAATTTTGTTATGTATAGGAAGGTTTGAGTTGCGGTTACAGGGATTGCCACACTGTTCACAATTGTGGGATTTCTCCCCAGTGTGAATTCTTTTATGCTTAGCAAGTTAGCAACACTAGGTAAAGGTACTATAACATTCTTCATATTTCGAGGATTTCTCTCTTGTATGATTTATTTTATGTGAGTTTGAATGTTCGTAAGGTTTCCCTCCAGAATGAATTCTTTTATGTACAAAAAGTTTCATATACTCATTAAAGGCTTTGCCACATTATTAACGTTTGTAGGGTTTCTCTCCAGAATGAATTCTGTTATGTACAGAAAGGCCTGAGTACTGGTTAAAGGCTTTGCCACATTCTTGTCATTTGTAGGGTTTGTCTCAAGAATGAATTACTTGATATACAGAAAGGTTTGAGTGCTAGGTAACGCGTTCACCAAATTTTTGACATTTGTAAGGTTTCTCTCCAGAATGAAATATTTGATGTTGAGAAAGGCATGAGTACTGGTGAAAAGCTTTACCACATTCTTAACATTTCTAGGGTTTCTCTCCAGAATTAATTATTTGATGTCACAAAGGTTTGAGTACTAGTTAAAGGCTTTGCCACACTGTTGACATTTATAGGGCTTCTCTCCAGAATGAATTCTTTGATGATTAAGGGATGAACTAACAGTAAAGACTTTGACACATAATTCAATTGTTTTAAATGCTTGTGAGCATGTCATTTTATAGATGGTTTTTGTGAAAATAATATTCACAATTGTATCATTAATATTCATTAATTTAAATGACATTTAGTAAGATTACTAAATCATTTCATTTCTTTCTTTAGTTTTTTTTTTTTTTTTTTTTTTGAGACAGAATCTCACTCTGTCACCTGGGCCAGAGTGCCATGGCCTCAGCCTAGCTGACAGCAACCTTAAACTTGTGGGTTCAAGCAATCCTACCATCTCAGCCTCCGGAGTAGGTGGACTACAGGCACCTGCCACTATGCTAGCTGGTTTTTCTATTTTCAGTAGACATGCAATTGGCTCTTGCTCAGGTTGGTCTGGAATTCCTAAGCTCAAGCAATCCACCCACTTTGGTCTCCCAGAGTGCTAGGATTGCAGGCCTGAGCTACCACACCTGGCCAAGATTGCTAAATAATTTCTTAAAAATGTATTTATCTGGCTGGGTTTGGTGACTCATGCCTATAATCTTAGTACTCTGGGAGGCCAAGGAGAGAAGATTGCTTGAGCTCAGGAGTTCAAAACCAGCCTGAACAAGAGCTAGACCCCCATCTCTAAAAAATAGTCAGGTGTTGTGGGGGGCACCTGTAGTCCCACTACTCAAGAGGCTAAGGCAAGAGAATCGCTGGAGCCCAAGAATTTGAGGTTGCTGTAAGTTAGGCTGATGCCATGGCACCCAAGGCAAGCAACAAAGTGAGACTCTGTCTCAAAAAAAAAGAAAAAGAACCAATAGGAAAAAACTTTGTGAATGTACTAAACGCCACTGAATCACACACACTGTAACACGGTTAATTTCATGTTATGTGAATTTTACCTCGATTTAAAAAAAAAGAAAAAAAAAAAAAAGGACAGAGACTTTTGTAAACATGTCTGCTATGTTCCCGGAACAGCAGGAAGCCAGGCCGGGCCCTATGTCTCACAATCCTAGCACTCTGGGAGGAACACTTGTGCTTTTGAGTTCGAGACCAAGAGCGAGACCCCAGCTCTATCAAAAATAGAAAAATTAGCCTGGTGTTGTGGCGGGTGCCTGTAGTCCCAGCTACTAGGGAGGAGGCAGGAGGATGGCTTCAAGTCAGGAGCCTGAAGTTTCTATGAGCTACAGTGAGGCCACAGCACTGCAGCAGTAGGGATAACAGAGGGAGACTGTTTTCCTCCCCTCCCCCCCCACCAAAAAAGGCAAAGAGCGCGCGCGCGCGCGCACACACACAGAGCGAGGGCGAGCAAGCGGCAATGAGTGGGCACCTGCGTCCCCTGGTGGCCGTGTGGGGAACAAGCGTGGCTGCAGGAAGAGTCCAGGCGAGAGGTGACCGCGGCTCCACCTGAAGTGGCAGGTAGAGGTGGAGAAGAGCATCCGGGATATATTTTAAGTACATCCATCATAATTGGAGGACGTATGTGGGAAATATAGACAAAAGGGGCTCCAGAGTTTTTGGAGTTGGTCTTGAGTTGCCATTTCCTGAGATGGGGCTCCAGGGTAAGGGGCAGTGGAAGGGAGAAATCGGGAACTTGGGTTTGAGGTGCCCCTTAGATGCTCGCGTGTGGACATCTGTTAGACAGATGCATGTAAAAATTTGGAAATGAGGAAATCCCTAGGCTGAAAATATGCACTTGGAATTTGCATTATATTCAAACCCTTTAAAACGTGGGCGTTTGCCTTATATCCCAAGCATGTGAAAACTGCCCATTCTTTCCTTACGTAGTGCAGTAGAATTTTTATTTTATAAAATGATTCTTGCCAGCATTTCTCCCCCAAACCTCCAAATAATGAAACATTGTGGAGTGATTTGTGGTTTATTATTAATTTTTTCCTTTCCTATCTTTCCCTCTCCACTTGGGTCTGACCAAGGAGCCCAGTGTATCAGGGACCTCAAGCTACCCCCAAGTTGGGATATTTGCCAGGAGGACTCATTGGAATCAGCATATGATTGATTTATTACAGTAACATAGCAAGAAAGCACATCAGGTGGTAATGGATAAATGACCCCATGGGGAGTGACATAGGGCAATTTCCCAGCAACAAAAATGCGGCAACTTGGGTGCCATGGGTTTTTTTTTGGGGGGGGGTTATTTTTTTGTTTGTTTTTTTGAGACAGAGTTTTGCTCTGATGACGTGGGTAAAGTGCCATGGCATCATAGCTCATAGCAAGCTCAAACTCTTGGACTCAAGTGATCCTCCTGCCTCAGCCTCTCCAGCAGCTGGGACTACAGCCCACTAGAATGCCTGGCTTGAGTTTCTATTTTTATGTATTTATTTATTTACTTATTTATTTTTTAAAACAGTCTGACTATATCACCCTTGATAGAGTTTCGTGGCATCACAGCTCACAGCAACTTCAAACTCTTGGGCTTAAGCGATTTCTCTTGCCCCAGCCTTCCAAGTAGCTGGGACTATAGGTGCCTGCCACAATGCCCAACTATTTTTTTGTTGTAGTTGTCATTGTTGTTTGGCAGGCCCGCACTGGGTTGGAACCTGCGTTCCGGTGTATGTGGCTGGCACCTTAGCTGCTGAGCCACGGGCACTGACCCTGTTTCTATTTTTTTTTTTTTTTGAGACGGAGCCTCAAGCTATCCTCCTGGGTAGAGTGCCATGGCATCACAGCTCACAGCAACCTCCCACTCCTGGGCTCAAGCTAGTCTCCTGCCTCGCCTCCCAAGTAGCTGGGACCACAGGCGCCCGCCACAACACCCGGCCATTTTTTTTGGTTGCAGTCATCATTGTTGTTTGGCAGGCCTGGGCTGGGGATTCGAACCTGCCACCTTAGGTGTACGTGGCTGGCGCCCTAGCCAATTGAGCCACAGGTGCCGAGCCGCCTGTTTCTATTTTTAAAAGAGATGGGGTCTCACTTATGCTCAGGTTGGTCTTGAACTTTTGAGCTCAATCGATCCACCCATCTCATCCTCCCAGAGTATTGGGATGAGCCAGGGTGCCTGGCCAGTGTGCCATGTTTCTGCCCAGCAAGGCTCATTAGAGACTTAGCACCCAGAGTCTTTACTGGAGGCTGGTCACTTAAAACCCTTTGCCTAACATGCAACAAAATTTCAGGCTCCCAGAAGGAAATTAGTGGTTTCAGCAAAAAACAACATTGTTTTGTACAGTCTAGGTATGTTGACTCAAATTTATTAGGATAGTTTTATGCCAGAGGAGGGAGCTATTTACCAGCTAATTTCCCAAATGAAAATTTGGCGGGCCGTGGGCCAATCTTGCAAGCATGACTTCCTAAGGATAAGGATAGCAGCTCCAGACTGTTCAGGCCTCCCCTATTCTGCACCTGCTGGCTGAATTTTTTTTTTTTTTTTTTCACCTAGGCCGGAGTGCAGTGTTGGGATCCTAGCTCACTGTAGCCTTGAAATCCTGAGCTCTCAGGATCTTCCTTCCTCAGCTTCCCAAGTACCTGGGACTGCAGGTGCATGTCACTGAGCCTGGTTAATTTTCTGTGTGTGTAGAGGTAAGGTCTTGCTGTGTTGCGCAGGCTGGTCTCAAACTCCCTGGCCTTGGCTTCCCAAAGTGCTGGAATTATGGGAATGAAATACTGTACCCATGAATCTTTGTCTCAAAGAGGCCATGTGGCAGCAATTGATCAGATAAGATAGGAAGCTAGGAAGGACGTAAGATCTATAAAAGCACTGAAACTGTAAAACTTCTTAGAAAACATAAAAGAAAGACTTAGTGACCAGAAGTTTGACATGGACACCTTAACTGTGACACACAAAAAAAGCAACACGTATGATTAAATAAGGAAAAAATAAATTGGACTTCATCAAAATAAAAATATTTAGCTCTTTAAAAGACTCTGTTGCAAAAATGAAAAGGCAAGCCACAGATTGGAAGAATATTTACAAAACACATACCTCAAAAAAAATGAAACCCAAAGAAACCTTGCCTGTCAGATGAAGTACTTATATCTACAACATGTGAAGAACTTTTAAAACTTGGGCATGGGCATGGTGGCTCACACCTGTAATCCACGCACTCTGGGAGGCAAAGGTGGGTGGATTGTTTGAGCTCAGGAGTTCAAGACCAGCCTGAGCAAGATTGAGACCCTATCTCTACTAAAAAATAGGAAAAACCCAGTCTAGTGTTGTGTGGGCACCTGTAGTCCCAGCTACTTGGGGGCTGAGGCAGAATAGCCTTAGCCAGGTGTTTGAGATTGTGGTGAGCTACGATGATGTCACTGCACTTTAGCCTGGGTGACAGAACAAGATCCTGTCTCACAAAAAAAAAAAAAAAAAAGAGGGGTATTCAACACTTGCCTTGGGTGTTGAGGGCATTGACTTGGGTAAAGGGGTCCCTTTGCCACTCTCCTGGGTCACTGGGTTGGACAAAGCCCAGAGCAGCATCTTCCCTGGGGCAGGGATGACACAGAGGCTGAACCTCCTGGCCTCTTTGGAGTCAGGCCTCCCTCACTGTTTAGAGCTTTTGGGGCCTTTGACATAACACCCGTGTTTGCCCCATCCACCTTTCCCCACCTTGCCCATAGGAGGCGGCTCAGAGTGCATTTGTTGGAACCGGACAGCTTGGTTCAAACCCATGCATGGTTTCATTGCTGGCAAGTGCCTCAGTTTACTCATCTGTAAAATGGGATGATCACAGTTCCTATCTCTTGAAGCCAAAATCAGTGCTATTTATGTGCTGGCTATCCTTTTCAATAATATAGCTGCCTTCTCTGACCTGTTTAGGAAACTCCTTCTGCCTCATTGTCCTCCCCACTCCCTTCCCACCCTCCTGGCTTTCTTTTCCTTCCCAGCCCTCAGGATGACTCACAGAATGCATAGTTATTTATATTTTCCCATGTCCACCACCCTGACTAGAACTCTGAGCCCCAGGAGGCAGGGGCCATGTCACTTTACTGGGTGTCCTCCAGGCCTGGGTGTGGGCTGCTGTGCCACTGTGGGTAGGAGACTCCATTGACGGTGGGACTGGGCTCTGGTCTCCCATGGGGTTGTGTAATCTGCACATGTTGGTTGGATGACAGTGTGTGCTCCTGGTTACTGTGTGGCTGTGTCTCTGCAGGCAGGTGGAGTTGTGTGTTGCTGTGTGTGTGTGTCAGTGTCTGTTAGTGATCACATCTGTGTGTGCAGCTGTGCTGTTGTGTAGCAATGTCCCTGAACTAAACTCAGCAGTGAGTGTTTGGTGTGTAATTGTGCCTCCCAATGAGCTGGATCTTGAGGGTGGGGGGAGATTTTGTGTCCCCTGGCCGGATGTGTGTGTTATATTATTATATCTGGGGTACAGCTGTGTGTCCCACCAATGTGGCAGGGTGGGTGAGGGTGGCTGCCATTGTATGTTGTGCATTTGGATGTGCATTGTGACACCAGTTGGGTATGGACTGGGCTGTCTTGTATTGAGAGCCCGGAGTGTGCTTGTGTTATTGTGTAGCTGAATAAAGGTGTGTGTGCATGTGGTCTTGTGTCCCTGGCTGGGTTGGGTTAGTCTGGATGTGCAATTATGTAGCCTGGTGAAAGTGACCACTTGTGTGTTACCATTAGTCTGAGTGTGTGTGTATGTGTATGAGAGAGAGAGAGAGAGGAAACGAGAGCGATGTATTCTCAGCCCAGGATCATTAATTCCTCCCACTTCCCTCACATCTGGGTGACAGATAAGCCTTTGATTTCAGTGACAGAAGGGGGGAATGTCCCTTCTCTCTTGAGGCCCCTGGAAAGTTCTCAGCCCTGACCCCAGTCAACAAAACATCCTCTGATCTTCCACATTGAGCCTGGCACTTGTTGGGTGTGCTGGGGTATCAGTGGTGGCCCTGACCTGTGACCACCAGAGTAGTGGGGGCAGGGATGGAGGAGCATAGAGGGGACTCTGACACAGCTCTGAGAAGGCTTCCTGGAGGACAGTATTGCTACAACTATAGGGGAAAAAGGGAAAATCATGACTCTCCTATAGATTTAACGTGTGTTAGATTTGACTTAACTTACTAATGAGAGAACTGGCCAAGTGTTAGAAATTCAGAACAGAATCAAAGAACAGACACAACAGATCAGGAATATTGAAATGAATGCAAATGTAGGGAAAATATTTGAGAGAAAGTGTTGTCCCTCCACCAGACAGATCTCACCAGGGGATCTGTAGAATTATTTTACACTGTTGCTGCTTATCTGAAATTTACAGAGTTGGAGCCCACAGAATCAATCACTCTAAATGGATTAAATTGGGTGTGTACCCTCCCAAAATGCATATACTGGCTGGCCCTAGCATGCTGAGAGGCTGAGGCAGGTGGATTGTCTGAGCTTAGGAGTTCAAGACCAGCTTGAGCAAGAGTGAGACCCCCGTTGCTCCTAAAAATAGAAAAACTAGCTGGGAAGTATGGCAGGTGCCTGGTGTCCCAGCTACTTAGGAGGCTGAGACAAGGGGGATCAGTTGAGCCCAGGAGTATGAGGTTGCTGATGCCAAAAAAAAAAAAAAAAAAGTCTGGGCGGCGCCTGTGCGGCTCAGAGGGTAGGGCGCTGGCCCCATATACCAAGGGTGGTGGGTTCAAACCCGGCACCAGCCAAACTGCAATCGGAAAAATAGCTGGGCATTGTGGCGGGTGCATGTAGTCCCAGTTACTTGGGAGGCTGAGGCAAGAGAATCACCTAAGTCCAGGAGTTAGAGGTTGCTGTGAGCTGTGTGATGCCATGGCACTCTACCCAGAGTGATAAAGTGAGACTCTGTCTCTACCAAAAAAAAAAAAAAAAAAAGGTCTTAACCCCCAATACCTAAGATTGTGATCTTATTTGGAAACAGGCTCATTGCAGATATAATTAGTTGAAGTCACACTAGAGTAGGGTGGACCCCCAATCCAACATGACTGGTGTCCTCATAAAATGAGGAAACTTGCAAGTAGACAGGTGAAATCAGGGTGATGACTTTACATCAAAGATTGCCAGCTGGGTGAGGTGGCTCATGCCTGTAATCCCAGCACTCTGGGAGTCTGAGGCAGGCAGATTGGTTGAGACCAGCCTGAGCCAGAGCAAGACCCCATCTCTAAAGAATAGTCAGGAGTTGTGGTGGGTGCCTGTAGTCCCAGTTACTCAGGAGGGTGAGACAAGACAGTCACTTGAGCCCAAGAGTTTGAGGTTGCTGTGAACTATGATGCCACAGCATTCAACTGAGGGCGACAAAGTAAGACGCTGTCTAAAAAAAAAAAAGACTGCCAGCAAAACACCAGAAGCTGGGCAGAAAGCATGGAACAGATTCTGTCTCAAGGTCCACAGAAGGAACCAGCTCTGCCCACACCTTGATCTGGTTCCAGATCATCTTTATCCTTAGGTCACTCAATCTGTGGCACTTTGGAGTACATCCTGAGCACACTAATACCACATGCACTCTAGACAAGGCATAGTTTTCCACTGATGCACAGAGATCCCCACAGTGCACTGGAGCTGATTCTTGGAGGAGGAGCAGTAGTCAGGGCAGCAGGAGTGGGTGGGAACAGCACACGCAAAAGCCTAAAGAAAGGAGAGCAGGTGAGGTCTTTGATGAAACTACAGTGAGCAGTGGTTTGACGCCAGGGCACCGAGAAATGGGGCAAGGGCAGAACCATGGGACCAGGCAGGGACAGGTCATGTTAACGTTTGGGCTTTTTTTTTTTTTTTAGAGACAGAGTCTCACTTTATTACCCTTGGTAGAGCGCTATGGCATCTCAGCTCACAGCAGCCTCCAACTCCTGGCCTTAGGAGATTCTTTTGCCTCAGCCTCCGGATTAGCCGGGACTACAGGCGCCCGCCACAACGCCTGGCTTGTTGCAGTTTGGCCTGGACCGGGTTCGAACCCGTCACCCTCGGTATATAGGGCCGGTGCCCTATCTACTGAGCTACAGGCGCCGCCTAACGTTTGGGCTTCTGTTCTGAGGGCCCTGGGAGCCACGAAGGAGACCTCTATTTATGGACCACTCTTTACCTAACCCTGTGCTAAGTGCTCTGCATAAACTCACTCATTAAATTCTCCTTAGACGACTGGGCTCACAGGCAGCGACAAAGACGGAGTGGGACTTGAACTTTGCCTACCCTTAACCCTAACAGGTTAAGGACCCAGAGAGGACGGAGACAAAAGCCGGGAGGTTGAGGGGCAGGAAGACCCCAGCCAGAGTTAATCTTAATTGTGTCAAACGCTGTTCTAGTTCTCTCCAGGTGTATGAACTCATTGCTCACACCAGCCCAGAACGAAAGTACTATTCTTACGTTGCTTCACGCCCTTTAACTCTACCTGCCAAATCGCTCCCACCAGAGAAGGGCCTTTGCCTACATTCCCATCGCGGTATCCGGAAACCAGGCCTGCATGTAGTTAGGCGGTACAGGCGGAGCGCGCCTTTCCTGCGGGCCATAAAGCCCATCTTCCAGACGGGGAAACCAAAGCTCAGAGAGAGGCGGCCGCACCCTAACCCCTTAACTCAGCCGCCTGGTTCCAGCCCTTTCCACGAACCCCTCCCTTCGGGGACGGCGGAAGGGTTCAGGGCAAGAGACCCAGTTGTGCAACAACAAAGCAGCGCAGTGTCCAAACATCGGGCTTCGTAAGGCAGTTGGGCGCCAAGGAGCGCCGCGGAAAACCTGCGTCCGGGCGGCTTTGCTCCTCTAGCACTCCCGCAGGGAGGAGAGACCCAAGAACCGCTGCCTCCTCGCACGCTCGCCCACCCAGCAGGCCCACACTGTGGCAGGGTCGCCTACAACCAATTCGGTTTGCAGTAGGGCGCGGTTAGTCCGCCCTGCCGGCGGGGTCGTACCATTCCGGTCCGGGGGGACCTGGGAGGGGCCGCGCTTCCAGGAACTTCCTCTATCGAGACGCTGCCTAGCTCATTGAGGTGACGGGAAGTATGCTGGTGACAGGCTCTCTCGGGGCGGGTTGCAGGTCCGTTGTCTCCTGCCTGAGCGCCTCTCCGTCCTCCGCTCCAACCCCCCCCCCCGCGTTGGTTCACGCCACGATCGCGGACTCGCAGGCCTTTCTGCGCAGGTGCGCGGCGGAGGGCGCAGACCTCGCAGTTCCACGCGGCGGATCGGTGGGTGCAGGTGTCCACTGTGTGGCGGGGGCTGCGATCCGGCGCCATGGGTCTCCAGGTCCAAGTCGTTTATTGGTAAGTGCGGCGGCCAATGGTCCCTCTTGCCTGACCCCGCCTGTGTTGGCGCTGGGGTCCGCGAGCGTAGAGGGGAGGACTCCCGGGAACTCCGAGGGGAGATGAGGGATGCCAGCAGGCTGTTGGCGGGCCGCGGGCGCAGAGCTGCCCTTCTCAGTGTGCGACATACTAGGCATCTCAGATTGTAAAAGGTAGAACTAAGACGCGTGTGTGTCCGTTTTAAACACCCGACTTTGAGGTTTGGATGGGGGGAGGGGCGGAGATCAGTTCTGTGATGGGACTTAAGCTTCCGTCTACCCTTAAATTTCCTCTCCCCCTATAGCCTGAACACTCATAGGCGAGAAAGTTCGAGAATGACTTGAATGATACATTCTGGACTTCTGCCCAGTGGGTTCCCTTGGTTGTTGACCACGTTCCATTTCTGGCCTAAATTTCCCCGTCTGTAGTGGGTGAGGTGACTTTAATAGTTATTCCGGATGATGTGCTTTAAACCACACCCCCCATACTATACTGGCATGCAGTAGGTGCTTAATAAATACATGTTCGGTGGATTTACCTTCCCCAGAAACCCCTTCAGGGAGAGGAATTTTAGCTTCCTCTTACAGGTGAGGAAACTGAGGCTGGGAGTGGGTGAGGGGCAGGTCAGTAGCTTGAGGTCCAGACCACAGTGGCCAGGGCTAATGTGAACCCAGGTCCTTTGGCTGTACTATGTGTAATGCCCACCCAGGGTCTGATCTGTACCAGCATTAGAAACGTCTTTGCCTCCTTGACAAAGCAGAGGCAGGAATGACATTTGGAGACACCCACCAGGCCTGTGTACCAGATTCCAGTTTTTAAATAGCCTGACTGGGGGTTGGGGAAGCTTGTGTTTCACTCATGGGACTGGAAGGGTGTTTAGAGCCCAGGAGTAACAGGCTTTTTCTTAGGGCTGAGGGCACAGGGAGGGAGCTGGGTGTTTTATTTGTCCCATTCTCCATCTAATCTAGTTCTTCTGTTTGCATCCCTGTTGCCTTCTTTGTCTTGTGGTTTCCTTATACTTGCTCATCTCTGGCTGCCTCCCCGTTGTCTCTGTCATCTCCTGTGCTTGGTTTGGGTTTCCTGTATCTGTGTATTTTTGTGTGGATGAATTCCTCTTTACTGTGTCTCTGCCCCCTCTCCAACCCTCTAATATGTTTGGTATCTGTCTTATCCCTGGGGTCTGGCCATCACTGCCTCCATTTTATCTGCTGTGTCCCTCTTTATCTCACCTGTCTTCCTCTCTCCCCTGGACCCACTCTCCTGGACTCTCCTATCAGTGGAGCTTGAGGCTACAAGTCCAAGGTAAGGATGGATAACCAGAAGGCATCCCTGGAGATTGGGGGAGGACTAGAGTGCATATGGGGGCGGCTAGTTTGTATAAACTCTGTTGTGATCGCCCACCTTGTTCTCAGTATCTTCAGCTCAAGAAGAAGTTAGAAGATGAGTTCCCTGGGTGCCTGGACATTGTGAGTTTCTGGGATGGGGAGAAAGACTCATAAACAGGGGCACTTGTCTGTTTCTTAGACCTGGATAGCAAGGGGGGTGGATTAGGTCAGCCCTGCCCCCTTCTCCTATGTTCTCCATTCTGTGGGAAGGCAGGAGGGTGTCCCAAAGAGGACATCTCAGCCCCTGCAACATCTTTTCCTTTCTCAGTGTATCTCTCTCTTTCTCAGTGCGGCGAGGGAACTCCTCAGGCCACTGGGTTCTTTGAAGTGATGGTAGCAGGGAAGTTGGTTCACTCCAAGAAGGTATGTCTGTCTCTGTGCCCTACCTCATTTTTTGGTTAGTGTGGAGTTGGGGCTGAAGTCTTGTTTCCAGCTCACCCCTTACCTTCTTCCTCCCCTTCCTAGGGAGGTGATGGCTACGTGGACACCGAGAGCAAATTTCTGAAACTGGTGGCTGCCATCAAAACCGCCTTGGCTCGGGGCTAATGTGCCCTAAAGGCAGAGGTGAGGGGTGCCTGCTGAGATGGGGATGCCACCCTTTGGATACTTCCTCACTCATGCTGTGACTCCCTGGCCCAGGGTGGAGGGTCTAGAAGATGGGCGCACACCAGCTATGTCCCCAGAGTAAGTGGCTTAGTGTGGTGCAGGATGACACCTGAGGTGGTAATGTGGTCAGAGGACTGCCCTAAAAAGATCTGGTTTGGGAATGAAAAGTGCCAAAGTGACCCAACAGTTCAGAAACCTGGCTTTGTCCCATTACCAGAACCCAGCCCAGCACCCATGTGACTGTCAGCCCAAGACCCAGAATGTTTTGAGACAGAATTCCCATGTCCAACACTTTCGTCTGGATTGTTAATTGTTATCAGGCTCTGAATAGAAACAAAAGCTAATTCTAGAACTGATCACCTGCTGTAAAACTACCCTAGAACTGACTCCTAATTCCCATGGTCTAGAATGAACTATATTCCCAGCTCCAAGTGCCATACACCCAGGCCCCCTCCCAGCCCAGCACTGGAGAAGTGAGAACCAGCCCCACCTGAGCACGGGTGTTGACTCATCGTTCCTAAGGCTGACTAGGTCCTTATGCCCTTGGCCTAGTACTAGTTTCTACCCTGATCACTGCTGAACAAGTATTAATTTCCATGTTACCCCGGGAAATATATAACAGCTTTCCAGCACCCTCTTGAGTGTGATTTTCCAGTTTTGATGCTGTAATAATACATTTCAGATAAGCTGCAGTTCCTAGCCCAGTCTAGAATTAATTTCTGGTTTCTGACATAAGAACCTAGAACATATATTCTACCCTCCTCTGAATTTCAGTATAGTTTCCACCTCCTGGTGGTCTAGGATGGAGAATGCCATCCCTGTACACTGGGGACCCATGTACCTGCTCACACTGTGCTCTGTGCCAGAAACTTGTTTCAAATGTTTTAAACGGAAGTTACATTTCCTAGAATTCTTTATCAGAGCAGAATGAGGTCACGTTCAATGTCAGTTGGGACATGCAAATTGGAAGTCTTATAGTCCAGTAATACAAATAACGTCTTGCCTCATGTGCAGTCAGAGAGGAAGTAAATTGCTCCCAATAACAGAAACAACTGTGGGCCACTACTGTAAAGGGGGGGAGGGGGTGGGTGCCACTATGGCAGGGTTTGAAGTCCTGAGGATTAAAATGGACTTCCCTTTTGTAAGCACCATCTGGCAGTTCCACCCTGACCATAGCTCAAACCTTTGTCTTAATTCAGCTAGAGATTTACTTGGATTCCAGAAAGGTTAACCCATAGTTGATTTCATCCAGTAGGAGCAAAAATGGGATTTATATAAGAAATAGGGAGAGAGAGGCTCATTGCCTGTAGCACATTGGTTATGGTGCAAGCCACATACACCAAGGGTGGTGGGTTCAATCCTGGCCTGGGCCATCTAAACAGCAGTGACAACTGCAACAAAAATAGCTGGGTGTTGTGGTGGGTGCCTGTAGTCCCAGCTACTTGGGAGGCTGAGGCAAGAGAATCACTTAAACCCAAGAGTTTGAGGTTGCTGTGAGCTGTGACACCATGGCACTCTAACAAAGGTGACATAGTGACACTCTGTCTCCAAAAAAAAAAAAGAAACAAAGAAAAAGGAAGGGGAGAGAGGAGAAGAAAACCAGATAGTCTAGCAAGAGTGATTCTTGTTTACATGTTTTGTGGGTGCAGTTTCAGGATATCCCCAAGACGACCAAGGACTCAGGAAACTTGGCAAAGTTGTTATAGTCTATTACAGTGAAAAGTACAGATTAAGTTGAGCAAAGGGAGAAGTTCTTGGGGCAGCACCTGGGAGAGACCAGGTGTTTCCACTTACCGTATCTCAGCTTGTGGTAAGGACAGTGCGGAATTCTCCCAGTCATGATGTGTGACAACATGCATCAGATTTTGCTAATCAGGGAAGCTTACGTGAGCCTTGATGTCCAGGGTTGTATTAGGGATTGGTCATGTAGACATGGCTGCCCACTGTGTGACTGACCTGTCTCCAGCCACGTCTTCACCTCCCAGACGTCAAGCTGATACCGCCTGATGTGCAGCCCTGATACAAATCACATTGTTAGCATGGACTGTCTGGCATGGTCCAAGGCTCCAGGTAGACCAAGACCCTCTTACTCAGGCAGGGCAGGGGTGACCTACCAGGGCCTGGGGAAGGTGAATCCCCTCCTGTCCCAGGAGGGAAGCCAGTCAGTGGTAAGGAGCAGACGTCAGCATGGGACACTCTGAGCCCACCTGTACTGACAGGGGTGGCAAAGAAAACCGTCCACTGTTGGGTTCTTTGGACACCAGGCTTCACTGTGGGGTGGGTGTGGGGCTTTCTGTGGTATCTGTGGCTGCCTGCTGGTCAGCACTAAGCACCTGCATCTTTTCCTCATCACAGTGCCTCATTGCAAACTCATCTGAAGACCAGGTGTTAGCCCAGCTTGCTTTGTTGGGTTATAATTTCTTGCCCTCTTGGAGCATCCCATTTCTTTGTGCCTCGGTTTCTGTCTGGACCTAAATTTCCCTCTGTATCTTCCTTGTCTCTTTGTACTTGGGCCCCCAGCTGATCTCTGTCCGAGCAAGCTGACTCCCCTGTGCCTTTTCTCTTTACAGTCCAAGGACCTTGACCCAGCCCCTCACAGCAGACGCTTCATGACAGGAAGGACTGAAATGTCTCGTGGACGCCTGGTCTTTCCTTGATATTCCTGCGGCCGCCGTGTTGGGATGGAGAGCGACGCCCCTGGTCTTTGCCTGTGTGGGAGAGTGTGTGTATTTTCCCCAGAATCCCTTTGCCCACTGCCCTGCCCCTCCCCTGTCCCCTGATTTTACCGTCTCTCCCTGCATCCCCCCAAGTCTCCTTTCTTGCCCCCTGGAGTCTGGGGGAGATCTTGCCTCAGGCTTCCTGCTCAAAGGGAGGCCAAAAGAGGGATCAGGGTAGGTTTCTGGCAGTGTTTGCAATGCTTCTTGAGTCAATAAACATCAGATGAGTTTAGCCAAGTGTGTCCATGTCCAGTGTATCCTGCTGTGTTTCCAGAGCTGCCTCCCTTCAGGCCTCAGGCCCAGAAATCAGTGACCATGTGTCGTGTGCTCACCTGTGCCTTTGATGGTAAGTGAGCGCTTTATAGAAATGCTGAGGCCATACAGGTACAAGGGAGGAAATGGGTGGGGTGGCAATTGTAACTGAAAACAAGATCCCAGCTGAGCTAGATGGTGGATGCCTGTAGTCCCAGCTAATTGGAGGTCGAGGCAGGAAGATCGCTTAAGCCCTAGAGTTAGAGGCCACTGCCCTCCAGTCTGGGCAACAGAACAAGACCCCATCTCTGAAAAAAATAACAAGACCTTGACTTCCCATATCTTTTGTTTAAATAAGAAACCTTGCCATACCCTCAAATCCTCTGACACTTGTATTAGTCTGCTAGGGCAGCTGTAACAAGATATCATAGACTGGGAACAGAAATTTATTTTCTCAAAGTTTTGGAGGCCAGAAGTCCGAGCTCAATGTGCTTATAGGGGCTGGTATCATCCAAGGCCTCCTTGGTTCTCACTGTGTCCTCATGTGGTCCCTTCCTGTGTGCACACACGTCTCTGGAGTCTATTTGACCTTTTATAAGGACACCAGTCAGATTGGATTAGGGCCCATGCTCATGGCCTTGTTTTAGCTTCCTCACCTCTTTAAAGGCCCTGTCTCTGGACAGTCATGTTCTAAGGTCCTGTGAGTTAGGGTTTCAATGTAAGAATTTGGAGGGGGCTCAGTCATCCTGTAACAACCCCTGAATCAGGCTGTTTGTGATTTCTTCCGCAAGAGAATGTGGCAGAACTTGTACCGTGAGACTTCCAAGGTTTGGGCTGGGAAAAGCCACGCAGCTCCCTGGGTCTCAAAGCATTTGCTTTCTGGAGAGTCCTGGGACCAATAGCCTTGGTCATGTGTGTTCTTACAATGGTGAGAGAGGCACAATGGAGCCCTTTCTACTCTTGACATTTCGTAGGCCAAGTAACGCAGCTGAATCCAAATTCAAGGAATGGTAAAATGTGCTAATACATGCCCTTATTTTGGTGGGAGGTATTGCAAAGTCATGTGGCCAAGTGTGTGGGGACAGGGAGGGTGAAGAATTAGGACTGTCCATTAAGTCAGCTGCAGGGTAATGGCAGTCTGTTTTCTGCTTTGAGGAAACAATGCTAGACCTTTGTGTTACACACATTTCAAGCCTGATTTCCCCCTTTGTGAATGGGCAGTCAGTAGCAGGAACTGGCTGTGTACGGTGGCCCACACCTGTCATCCCAACATTCAAGGAAGCTTGAGGCAGAAACATCACTTGAGGTCAGGAGTTCAAGACCAGCCTGGGCAACAAAGGGAAAATAGGGAGACCTCATCTCTAATAAAAAAAATCCAAATTAGCCAGTTATGGCGCTGTGGTCCTCTAGTCCCAGCTACTGGGAAGGCTGAGGCAGGAGAAACCTGACCCTAGGAATTTGAGGTTGCAGTGAGCTAAGATGACCCCACTGCACTGTAGCCCAGGTGACAGCAAGACCCTGTCCCACCCAAAAACTCAAAAGGGTGGCGCCTGTGGCTCAAAGGAGTAGGGCACCGGCCCCATATGCCAGAGGTGGCGGGTTCAAACCCAGCCCTGGCCAAAAAAACCCTGCAAAAACCAAAACAACCCACAAAAGCTCAAAAGACCAAAATGATATTGCAGGCTTGGCACCTGTAGCTCAAGTGGCTAAGGCGCCAGCTACATACACAAAGCTGGTAGGTTCAAATCCAGCCCTGGCCGGCCAAATAGCAATGAGAATTACAACCAAAAAAAAAAAAAAAGAGTCGAGTGTTGTGGCAGGCGCCTGTAGTTCCAGCTACCTGGGAGGCTAAGGCAAGAGAATCACTTAAGCCCAGGAGTGAGAGGTTGCTGTGAGTTGTCATGCTACTACCCAGGGTGACAGCTTGAGGCTCTGTCTCCAAAAAAAAAAAATGATGTTGCAGGCATTGAACTTTGGGGTGGTTCGTTCGTTACACAGCAATAACTGACAGGTGCAACAGGGAATTGACATCTTCTAATGGGAAACATGGATCTCTTACAGAGGCCTTAGCACCTGTCAAATGGATTAGGAATTGGTTGGGTTTGATAAGTCTCTTCTACTGAGATTCAAGGACAGTCTTCCAAGAACCTGGGCTGTCAGCTATTATGCTGTCACTGTACAGTGTCAGCTGAGGTTGAAGTTCTGGTTACTGCACTGTCAACTCTGGCCATCACATCAATACTTCACTGGTAGGAGGACTCTGGGGAGTGACTGCAAGTCCTACAGGCCTACCTATTAATATTTCATGTGCCAAGATGGTGACAGCTATGGTAGTCTGTCCAGTTTCATCTTGCTTGTGTACAAAGCTCAGCCTGTTTATTTGTTATAAAGTCTATTTTGATATTTCACTATCCAAGCAGATTCCCGATTAAGTGGGCCAGAAAGATGTGAGTGAATCATTGAGGTTTAAAATGCTTCCTTCGAATATATTGTATAAAGCAGTCATTCTCAAACTATAGCCCGCAGGCCACATGCGGCCTGCCTAGGACATTTATCCGGCCTGCCGGATGTTTTTGCTGCCGCTGCCTGTCCTGCTTAGTAGCTGACTCGTCCCTGGGCCCGCAGTCCGGCCCTCCAATGGTCTGAGGGACAGTGAACTGGCCCTCTGTTTAAAAAGTTTGAGGATGGGGAGGGGAGGGGGATGGATGGGGTGGAGGAAGGGTGATTGGTGGGATCACCTCTATGGTTTATCTTATGAGGGTACAAGTGAATCTTTCTAAAAGTAGA
>CAUYQV010144347.1:0-45365 GCA_963574575.1 Galagoides demidoff
AGGCGCCCGCCACAACGCCCAGCCATTTTTTGGTTGCAGCCATCATTGTTGTTTGGCGGGCCCGGGCTGGGGATTCGAACCCGCCACCTTAGGTGTACGTGGCTGGCGCCTTAGCCGATTGAGCCACAGGCACCGAGCCACTCTTTTTTTTTTTTATAAATCTTTTTAAAATAGAACTTACTTCTGTAGTGAAGAATACAAATATGGCTGTTAAAGTAGGACATCGTATTGACAAATATTCAAGATATGCAATAGCTTTTTTAAAAAACAGAGTTAGTTGAAAGGAAAATAAATAAAGCACTAGAGCTTATGCCTAATTATAATTGGCATACTTGGAGAGACCAACCAGTATTTTATATATTATTAACTGCACTAGAAAAAACACACATATATGCAGTTTTAATCAATAGCAGCAGTTTAAAAAAAACAGATGAGTTTCCAGCATTGGACACTCTCCCCAGGAAAGCCTTCCCTGGGCCCCCCCGGACTGATCAGACCCTCCTGTGACATAGTCTTCCAGCACCCCAGCTCTCCTTCCCATGCCTGCAGCTCTGGATAAAGGTATGTCTACTTGCTGTTCCCACCGGATATTGAGTCCATTAGGCAGGAGCCAGTCAATTCATATTAAAAACCAGCCCAGAGATGGCAGCCTGTAAGTCACTGCTCAGCACTGGATTAACTGCAGCCCACGTGGGGGTGGGGGGAACATCTAGGTCGACCAGCCAACACATATAGAGAAGCTTTCTTAGAGGGCTACTTAGAAGATAATGGAAAGGGGGAGAAAAGTTCATGAAGAAATCAGAATGGCCTGAGTATTAAAGGATGAGTAGGAGTTTGTTAGGCAGGAAGAGGGAATTCCCATTAGAGGGGAGGGCAGAGGCAAATGCTTAGATGGCAGATATCTGGAAAACATGTGGTGCTCTCAGAGGCCCCAGCAAGGGCTGGTGGGAGCCTGCCCACAGCTGCTCAGTACTACATGCCAGGCACGGTTTCCACAGCCGCACATGCTTGGGATCCCCAGTCTTAGCACTTAGCACTGTCCACTAGCCCAGTCCCTCTCAGGATGCCCTCCCCACTAGCCTGTGGTCTGTGCTGGGATGGAGGAGGGGGGTCTACAGCCTGGCACTTGGAGAGGGGCTGGGCTGTGCATCTCCCTGCCTGAGTCAGAGGCACACCCCTCCCTTCCCCCACCCAAATAGAAGCCAGGAGCTCTTGGTGCCTGTGGCTAACCATGAGGCCTTAAGGAAGTCACTTCACTTCTCTGTGGCTCAGTTTCTAGTCTGTCATACAGATGTCCCTTCTGGTTGCCCTCAGGGCAGCTGTAACCAGAACACAAAGGGCACCAGAGTGACAAATTGCTAGACACTCCAGAGAATGACAAGTCCCCTCTCAGGCTTCTCAGTGCCAAGCCAGTCAGAATCCCCTCCTCCCAAAACACCAGAGGCATGGGGAATTCACTGCAGGAGGAGAGGAAACGCCTGAAATGAGACCGCTCAGTACAGGCGCCTAAGCAGCCCAGCGTGCACCTGGTGCCCCCTGGTGGTCACAGACAGACTCTACAGGGCTGTATTTTCTGGGGCAGGTGCAGGGGCCCCATTCAATATTCCGCTGACCTTGCTAACAGGTTCAAACAGCAAGGCCTGCTTTTGACTGCAAGGCAGGGGGGGCCCAGGATCTTCTTCTTGTGCCTCACCTCTGCCTCACCACTTCCTGGATTCCTGACTGAGGCCAGAGCTCCTGCCTGGACACTCCGTGGAAGATAACAGTATAGATCACATGCCAACTCCACAAGGCCAACAGCTCCTAAAGGGATATTAACCTTCCTAAAGCACTGTGTGAGCTTCCTCGGAGCTTCACAGGGTAGTAGCATGATTCTCACATGAGGATCCGAGAGGGTATGCGGCTTTCTCAAAGATTCCTCATTTTAGGATTTGAACCCAGATCTCTCTCCCTCCAAACCCCAGGTACTTGCTCATACCTTCCCCAAATTATCCGCCAACGCCCAGCAGACCTGGGGCTGGGGAGACAAGTGTCTGTTTATTAAATCACACAAACCCCTGTCTGCTGGAGGGGAGAAAACACCATCCACAGTGTGGAGGGCACCTGATCTTGGCATTGGAATGAGCAGAGAGGGGGTAAGAGAGGGCAGAGGAGCCCTGAGAGCCATGATGCTCTCACGAGGGCAGTCACGGGAGATGGTGATACAGGATTAAATTAGACTGTGTATGGGGCCTTCAACCCAGGGAGATAAAACATTTTCAGCCCCAAGCCATAATTGGCACCTGCAGCAAGCAAGCAAGAATTCCCCTTTATTTCTCAATAGGATTAACAATCTTTCCCAAGAAGAGTATGGAAGGTGTCAACATGTCACCAATCATTAATATATAGGGTTTGTTTATCTTGACAGGCAGTGGCGTCTCCATGGGCAGCGTCTGCGCTCCGGAGCCTGCAGCCCCCTCCGTACCCTTCTCATCCATCTTCAGCTCAGCCTCATGCACTGCCTGTGGGAACCAAGGGCAAGGTCAGTTCTTGATGCTCAGAGACATGATGGGCCAAAGGCCCAGAGAGGCCCAGAGAAGGAGATAACTTGGCCCAAACCACCCAGTACAGCAGTAACTTGATGTACCAGCCACCCCAGGGCTCCTGGCTCTTCTGCTGTCATCACTAGAGGATTTTCGACAGGCAGATGCAGCATGAAGGAAAAGATGGGGGATGGGAAATAGAGTAGGGGGTGTTATCTTTCTCAGGGATTGCAGGGAGTCATTTGCCATAACCATGGCAGAAAGGGTATGTCGAGCCATGACTGGGTGACAGGGTGCTGAGGGCATCCCTACATGAATCCACCTGCACCTCCTTTCATGTGTCTGGTGTGTATTTAAGAGGAAGCCAGATTCTAGGTTAACCATTTGAGATGACTCAGACCCCAGACCCACCCCACTGATGTCCGCATCTGTGACAAGGTGATGGATACTGGGAATGTGACGGGCCTCTATAGGATACTGACACGTTTCATTCTAGTGTAGACAGGGTGTCCCAAAAGTTGCCATAAGTAGGGAAAATTAGCAAACTCATATTATATTTTACATATTTTATATTTATATACCGACACATGGAGAATATAGCTATAATTTACCATTTTCCCTGTGCATGTGTGTATGTGTGTGTTTGTGTGTGTGTGTCTATATATGGAGACCTTCAGGATACTCTGGGAAAATCTAACAATTTTACTTGCAGAAAACAGGCCAATATCCTGTGTTAGAATCACAGCTCTCAGCACACCTAACTACTGGAAAGAATTGCGCTATTAGACTCACTTGAGATCCGCAGAAAGTGGGGGCTGACACTGAGTGGGGTGGGGGAAGCCTGTGGCAGAAAAACTCAAAAGTGAGAAAACTCTATTGACTGCATTTTTCCCTCTTCTAAATTGGAAAACACAGCTGAATCCATGTCTTCCCATCATGAGCAGCTGGCTTAGCTTGGCAACAGATCCCTCCCAGACTGGCTCGAATCTCCCCCACGGACCCCCTCTTGCTCACCAGTCCCTGCCACCCAGAACTCAGCTTTCCTACCTCCCAGCCTCAGCTATGCTGGTCCCCTGACTAGAAGATCCTCCCTGTGCCCATTTCTGCTGGTTAAAATCCTTGATGCCCCGTAACCCAAAAGTAGGGTTGCCAGGTAAAACTACCCAGATGTTCTATTAAATTTGAATTCAAGATAAACAATTAATGTGTTTTAGTGCATGTCTCGTGTAAGATCTAGGAACACTAAAAAATTATTTGTTGTTTATCTAAAATTCAAACTTAACTGGGTAGTTCATATTGCATCTGCTAAATCTGATGACCTTGACTAAATGCCTTCTCTTCTTGTCCCAAAAGGCAGGCGCTCAGCCTTGCTAGAGACCCTGAGCCCTTCACTCTCTTTGTCATGTAGAACATGTCCAACACTTACTCCTAAGATGTCTCTGAGGCTTGGAGAGAGAGTCTGGGCCAGACTTGGACCAGTTCTAGGCCTGGTAAAAGTTCCAATCTTTGTTTGATGTTCGCAGAATTGAATCGATTTTCAAATGAGCAACAATTTTAAAGATGGGAAATGTAAGGCTTGGGGAGGTTATATGGTTTGCCTAGGATCACACATCTGATCAAGGGCAGAGCTAGATTCAAGGCTGCCCTCCTAGCAATTGGAATCCTTCCTTATACAGCCAGTGTGACAGTGGCTCTGGCCCAGGCTGAAGGGGGCAGCGTCCAGGCAGGCCCAGCTTACCTCGCCTACTTTCAGGCTGAGGTGAGAGGAGATCCTGGTGAGATCGCCGTGCTGCTCAAAGATTTTGTTGACACCCAGGAGGGAGAGCATCTTCTTCAGGTCATAAGTGCCGGAGATGTGAAGTCTGGGCACTGAAACATCTACAACCCTGGGGAGTTGAAAGTGACAAACATGATGGTCCAGCCCTTCATTTTCTAGTTTAGACAATAAATGAGGCATTCGTCTTCCCAACCCCAAAGGTCTCTCTCTCAGATCATCTCTCTTTATTCACAGAATAAGGAGGGGCTCCTCAAACCTGGGTTTTCAAAACACCTTGTGTTTCCTAAAATAAGAGCCTGCGTCCACCAGCCTTCCTCAGAGCCCTCATCCACAGGAAATGTCCTCAAGTCCCTGTCATATAGTCTCTGCCACACCTAAGCCCTGAGCCAGTCCTAACCCTAGTGGACCTGAAGCTGGAGGCAGCAGAGCCTCTGAGACCGGCAGCCAGGCAGAATGGAGTTCAAATACACTCTGCTTCTCATCAGCTCCATGTCTTGAGGGAAATGACCTTATCTCTCTAAGTCACTTGTATAAAAAGGAGGATGGTAAGCATAGCATGCACAGGACACCAGGTGCACTGAGATGGATGCATCTAAGGGGCTCAGCAGACAGTAGTGGTGGCAGGTGTCTGTCCTCTTGCCTTTGACGTGGCAGCATCACATCCTCTGCGGCTAGGCTTGTGTCGGCCTCCCTCCCCAGAACCTGGGGCCAGGTATCCCTGAGGTGCCTGCAGGCTCTGGTCCCCATTCCCTCTCACCCATGAAGGACCTCATTCCTGACTGTTTCCTGTGTGGCCTGAATCATCCATAAGCATAATCACTCCTGTTCCTTGACCAATGCAGGAACAGAGTGCATGCTAGGATTACCCCTATCTTAAAAAGCAAAAGCAAAAACATCTCCCTGGGCTCTGAGTCACCTCTCCAGCTTCCATCTCTTTTCTCCCTTTCATAGCTGAGATTGTCCCCACCATTATTGCCTTAAGCCACTCCAGTCTGGCCTGTCACCTCCACATTCCACAAAAGCAGCTTTTCCTAGAGTCACCGGGGACACCCAGCAGTGAGCAGCCCCTGCCTGCGATCCCTTTCTCCAGCATGAAGCTTCCAGCCCAAGTCCTCCCCCTCAAGTTTCCTCTCCCTCCCCGACCACTCCTCTCACCTGAGGCTGGCCGCCCTCACTGTGGGCTCAGGGGCTGTGCTGCTGTGGGTTCCCTCTCTGTTCTACCTCCACTCCCTCCACAGGGGTCTCATTCAGGGTCACGGCTTTAAATACCATTGATAAGCCAAATGTATGCTTCCACTCATTCATTCACTCAATTATTAAGTGCTACTGGATACCAGGTGGTAGTCTAGTTGCTTGAGATGCATCCATGAACAGGACACGCAAAGATCCCTACCCCCGACCTTGTGTTCTAGCAGGGAAAACGGACAATAAAATCAGTACAATGAGCAATATCAGCTAAGCCTCTCTCTCACACGTATGTGCTGTTGGTACATAAGAGGGCAGTGAGTGCTGAGAAAAAGATACAGGTCAGGAGTGCTGAAGCAAAGCATAAGATTTAAGCAAACATTGAAGGAGGCAAAAGAGTTAGGCAAACCGGGCTATGTTTCTAGAATAATATAGAGGGTCACTGTAGGATTTGAAACAGAAGAATGCTGCGATCTTGCTTAAGACCTCAAAGGATCATCTGTCAGCTCTCTAGGGAATCCACTCTTGGTCTCTCTTGCCTTTTCTCCTTCATGAGAGGGACCCATGTCCAACCCTTTTTGGAAGTGCTCTAAATTTTCTCTTTTTTTTTCCTAAATCAAACCACTTTGTTACCCTGAAAAAAATAAAATAGAATCCACTCTTGGTCCTGCTGCTGGTGTGTGTTTGTGGCGGGCAAGAAGTGATGGTGGGAGACCCCCTTGGAAGCTAGTGTGGTTGTGAGATGTCGGAAGCCATAGAGATGGTTTCTGGAGAGTGGATTCCAGAGATGGTTTTAATGTAGACTGGGGTTTCCTGGATGGCTACCAGGTTGTTAGCAACTAAGAGGACAGAGTGGCCACTGACTGAGGTGGGCGAGCTCTGGGAGGTTCAGTAGGGGCCAATCATGAAGCTATTCTGGACATATTGACACTGAGATCCTATCAGACACCCAGGGGAGACCCTGGGCACGCAGAAGGATCCCTGGAGTTTGGAGGGGAGAAGTGGAGCAGGGAGTGGAAATGTGAGTTGTGGTAACAGATATGGTGTGTAAACCTCTGAGGCTGGTGTGCTCACCAAGGGTGAAAGCAGACAGGAAAGGGGCATAAAAACTGAGCTGCAAGGCTCTTGGCTCTGAGACCAGGAGGGTGAGAGGAGTCTTCAGCAAAGAGTTCTGAGAAAGAGAAAGACAGGAGGCACCCAGTGAGTGCAGGCCTGGAAGCCTAATGAGGAGGTTGGAGAGCAACAGGTCAGACAGAGGCCCGAGGGTGACCTCTGGGTTCTATAGCAGGGACTCCCTGGTACTCTGGTAATGGAGACTCCTGTGAGAGGTGGGCTCATAGCCTGCCAGGAGTGGGTTTAGGAGAGCATGAGAGGAACAAGGACCATGAATGGAGGCAAATGCCTTAAGGTCTCTCCCGGCAAGGGAACAGACAACACAGAGCAATCACTGAGGGGTGTGCAGGTCAAGAGAAGGCTTTAAGTTGGTAGAAAGTATACCATTGAGATGTTCTGTAGGTCAGCACAAGCCTCAGGCCTCCCCATACAGAGGCAGATCCCTGCTTTGTCTGTCTCGCATGGAAGCCACTTCTGTGCACTGTAAGTTATCCCTGAGCCCCTGTGAGGTTTTATGATGGGAGAAAAATAGGACCTCTGTATCTGAAGGGAACGATTCAGTAGAGCACAAAAACATTTGCTGATGTAGTGAGAGGATGCAGTGCACAAATGGGGAGATTGGCTTTGGTTTGTGCCAAAGTGGAAGGCAGAAGATGCAGTCTGCTGCTGGCAGGTGGATGCATCTCCCAGTGCATATGGAAAAGCCACCAGCAGTTTGGTGCCCCCTAAAGGTAGACCTTGGGAAAATCAGAACAGCTGCAGGCCTTTAGTTATGTAAAGACAAAGTAGCTGTCAGCCTCCTGCAGAGGCCAGTCATCCGTAGCCTAAATTCTAATATGTTCTACACACATGTAAGTTGGGGAGTATCCTTTAGGGGTATGTAGACTTTATTACTTCTCCTTGGGAAAGGATTTTTCTCATTAGTGTTTCCTGGGTCTTACAGTGTGGAGGGGACCTCACAAAAAACACACTGGAATAGCCTGTCCTCTCCCCCTCCACTGAAGTGGTTTGGCTAGGCTCCCTGCCTATAAATCAAAGCAACTTGAACACTTATCTTTCAGATCCAATGCACTTTGAAGGTAGGAATGTTGACCTACCCATGTCCTGACAAAACGTAATTCCCTGGAAACTGTGGTCAAGTCCACTGCTCTGCAAGAAGATATGGAGTTTCTCATGGGGAGGCGGACATGACTACCATCTGTAATTTCAGGGCCAAGAGTCACTGGGGAGGAAGGACATGTCTGGAGTGAGAGAAACCCTCCCCTTCATGGCCTCAAGGCATGGAGATGCTGGGAGCAATCCTGGTGGGATGGGGGAGGTAGACCAGGCACTAGACTGGACATGAGGGTCTCCCTGCTAGAAGCCCTGAGAGTGGCCTGCACTTGGATTTCAGGAGAGGTCACTGCTAGGCACTGTAAGTTATCCCTGGATACTTTTAGGAGCACTGGTTCTGTTATCCCTAAACCTCCAGTAAGGGTGGTGCTGGTCTACAGGACCTCTTGATGGATCTCTTCTAGGCTTGGGTAAAGGAGAAAAGAGAGGAGTGTGTGTCCCACCCTAAAGCTGGAGACATGATGTCCATGCCCAAGGAACAACTCTGTGCTGTTAGCGGTGGCTTGATGGTGGTCATAGTACCAGGGATACAGAGAGCCTTGGTGAGGGGACAGGGAATTCCTAGTATTGGCACCAAAGCTGCAACCCCATGGGAAATTGTCAGAAATAATTGGAGATAGAGTGGGGTGCACTCAGGGTGCACTCAGGGTCCTGAGTTCCAGAAAACCAACTATAAGGTCTCAAGTCACTGTCATCTGAGTACTCAAGGAAATATGATCTATGGAGCCCAGGTCTCATAAAGCCAGGACTTCTAGACGAAGTGGTGTAGAGGGTCTGCTTGTCCTTCCTATCTTCTACTGTGCCTTCACCTCGTACACTACCAATTCCCAAAGGAATTCCCTCAAGACACATCTGTGAACTCTAAGACTCTGTAGAATGTGGGTCGAAAACTTTTTGTCCCTTCCCAGGTATCAACCTGTTAAGTGATGTCACACCTTTGCTTTCAATGGCTTAGCTGCCATCCTGGGGTTCCATCCTGAGGGTAAGAGGGTTATATTTTCAGGACACCTGTCATTCAGTAAATGAGAGGTTCAAAATGCCCACTGAGAACTTTGGGACTCTGCCTCTTCAACTGATCAGAGGAGGAGATAGGAACTCACATTTGCGGTGTAAGGCTGTTCTTAGCCACATTTAATTCTCTTCAGACTCCTCTGAAGTTGGCAATGTTATAGTCCCATATCACAGAGGAGAAAGCCAGGTCTCAGCTAAGGTTGAAACCCAGAGCTCTCCTTCCATGTTAGTGGCCATGCTCTGCCAATTTTTGCCACCCCAGTTCTAAGTGGGAAGGTGAGTTGAGGCTGTGCAGCTCCCAAGGGACAACAGCTCTCCTAAGAGGCCTTCTCAGTTCTCCTTCCTGGAACTGTGAAGCAGTTTATCTGAAGCATTAAGAACCAGAATCTCCCTTTCATGAGGTTTCAGGTTAATTCTATACAAAAGAGTTGCAACTCTTCCAATGATGTGTTCCCATGGGAAAGAAGTACTGTCAGTTCAGTTGCCACCTAATCGTAGCCCAATTCAGCCCTACCATTGTCTCTGCCTCTCTTGGAACCCTCCGTGGTGCCCAATAGCACCTTAGGCATAAAAGAGGTTCTCAGTGAAGACTTTTATGGAGCTGGATGGAGGATGATGGCAGGGACAAGGTGAAAAGGAGGACAGAAGAGCAGGGTGGAAGACATCTGACACTACTCCTATCCCCTCTCTGCTTCATCCACCACCACTCCTGGCTGTCAGAGATCCTTCTCTTGCCTAGCCACTGTCAAGGCATCATGCTCACCCACAATGACACCAAGTCCCTAGGACTTGATCTCAATACCAACCCTTACTTTTCCCAAGAAAATCTATCAGTAAGAAAGTGCCTAAGAGGGATTATGTAGGCTTACTATAAATATGTTCTAAGTTTATGTCTTAAAAGGAAAATATTTACTCTTCTTGGTCCTTCAACTATCATGTATTAGTATAAGTTACATGGGACATACTTCACTGGCTTTATTGTGACTCCACAGTTGAAAATGTCATTCTATTCGCAATGAACTTACCACTTCTTCTTATAATCTGCGTTTGTCCTTGCAGACTCCTTTACTCAGGATTCCATCACTCTTCTCCCTTCCAAATAGATGGCTTCCCAGCCTTAAAAAATTAGCTCCAATGCCAACTCCTCTTGAAGCCCTCCTTGACCACCACCCTCCACCAACACTCCACCTGCTGCACTCCTGTAGTTTAAATGCATCTCTTTCAAAGAGCAAGTGGTTCACTGTATTCCTCTGACTTGTTTCTACTCTGCTTCCCACTATAATACAAGTGCATTATAGAGCCCAGCAGAGGACTTGGCCATGAGTCAAGAGTTCAAGAAATCTGGGATGGAAGAAATAGAGTAGGAGAAGAGGCAGGAATAAGGAAGACAGTGCATGAGCCAAGGACACTCCTTACCTCTCTGACATTGATGTTTTGAATTTGGACAGGATGTCTGCCTGCAAGGCCTCTTCCAGTTGCTCCATCTTGCCTTCATCAGGAAGAAGGAAAGTGGCTGTGATGTTTTTCAGGTAGGGTATTTCCAGGATGGTACAGGAGAGCTGCTCATCACGGCCCACTTTGTACATGCCTCCACGGAACATCATGGGCACCTTCACTGAATTCTGGCTCTCCAGAGTGAAATCTTCCTCTGTAGTTAATTTTGGATCAAACTCATATTCCCACTTGGCTTAGGATTAAAGAATGACAAAGCAACATAAGTTTCCTGTGGGAAAAGAGATGACTGCATCCTACTAACTATTGGTCTCTATCCACATAGATTCAGGGTAAACGGTTTGAATATTCTGGAATATCAGGTATGGACTTCATGAATCCTTGTCCTCATGCAATGCCCTGAAGACTTCTGATGAGATGGGCTCAAGCCAAATAATCCTGCAAATCCTGAGTGGGGATGCTATATTAAGAGGACAGTGGCAGACTGCCACAAGCCCAGGTGCCCCTGAGCCTGAAAAGGCCTACAGTTTATGTCCTAACAGAGGGAACTGCATTATATTTAATGGAGTATAATTAGGTCTGGTATGAGTAAAAATGCTTGACTCCATCCTAAGTTTGCCCTGAAAGAGCTGCTCTGTGGAGGCTGAGAAAACTAATGTAAAAGACTGCCTTTGGAAGCTTGTTAAAGAGCAGTGAACACAAAAAGCTGGGTGTGTAGCCCCTCTACTTTTTGATCATGATGATGGGTTGACCCCATTGGTCATAAACTCAAACCTGAGTCTTTTTAAACCTGCTACCCTCAGAGACCAAATTATAAGTCCCTGATTTTAAATCATGGCTTCATTGTTTTTAACGGACCACCTTGGACAAATCTCTCTATGTTCCCTGACTTCATGGTCCTTTTGCCTAGAATGGGGATATTCACAGGCACTTCATAGGGCTACTTTGAGACTTATCAGGATAAAGCAGCACAAGCACAGCTCAGTAATAGTGTACAGTGAGTGTTGAGTGGATGCTAGTCACCATCAGCATTATTATTATTGTCACTGTTCCTGTTGTGATCTAGAAAGCATAGAGACTTTAGAAAATTCAAAATTCTTTCTCCTCTGGTTTGGGAAAACTGAAGTTTCAGAATGCCAATATCACTTTCTTTTTTTCCTTTATACCCATCAATTTCCCAGTGGATTTGGGGAAGCTTAAATTTCCATATTCAGTACCACATTGCTGACAAGCCCAGCAGTGATTTTGCCTGGACTGAGGAGTGTTGGCCTCTGAGTTTTACTTGTTTTGGCCAACACATGTGGCTGCATGTATTGTATGAATGCTGTGTATAGTGACAGGGAACGAAGCTCAAATTTCAGAACATTCTTCCATCTTTTTTTCTAGTCTCTCTTTCTCTCATATTTGGGAAATATATATAAAGTCTGTTAAGAAGACCAAGGCATCTATCAAGTGATCATTATCACTATAGTCAACACAGTCACCAACCTGGGTGTCTACCTGGAGTGGTGGAAAGCACACAGCCCTAGGGCCAAGAGAAATGAGTTCTAGTCATGATTCTCATGAGTGGCTTTGTGACTTCAAGTAAGTCAATTAATCTCTGTGATTTTTTTTCTTATCTAAGAAATGGGGACAAAATGTCACTCCAACCTACACAACCAATGTTGTGTTAGAATAATCAGCAATAATGAAAATATTACATATGGGGAATGAATTAGATTTCACAAAGCTCATTTCACATACATTTCCAGTTTGAATCCTAGTAATTGTTGGATGTGTTATGTATCATGATACTCCTTTTACAGATATCAGAAGTAGAGTTCTGAGAGATTAATCACATATGAATTCAAGGACACAGAACAAACAAGTGGTCAACCCAGTTTTTTAATCCAAGTCTAATGGTCATCCTATCCTTTCCGTGCCAACATACCATAAGCCTTACCTCGAAAGAAAATATAATTTGTAAGAAGCATCATAGTGCCAAAGTCTATATTCTTGACCAGGTTGTTAATTCTCCCATGGGTTTTCTGACTGATATAGTCATTGATTTCCTGCCGAGTATTTTCCAAGTTCTGAAAGTTGGTGGGGATGGCATCTGCATAGTACAAGTTCTTGATGTCTTTCAGAAACTTCTGCTGTGGCTGCAGCTTTGGGTCAATGAACAGAGTGTTCCCAAGTCTTACCTTGAGGTTCTTGGTCTCCTGGTTCAGCCTGCGGATAATAAAATGGAAGCCCTCATGAAGGTCTTTCGCTGGCATGTTCTTGAAGTTGAACCCCTGCTTTATCTCAGCCAGGGTGGCATCCTCAGCACCCAGACACAGCATGGCAAAGGCTGTAGAAATACTTAAGGGAGAAAGGAAGATGTTCTTGCCACGTTCTCTGGAGGACATCTTCTTGAGCAATTTGAAGCCAAAATCTACATTTCGCTTTGCAAGCTCCTTGGCTGCTATCCTTCCCCTCCAGTCTGGGGCCTGGTTCAAAGCTCCATGATTCTGCGGTGAGAACTTGGGCTTCAGAAGACCTTTCACAGTGAGAAGGCCAGCCAGGAAAAGGGCCAGGCCCAGCGTGAGGTTCATGTTCCCTGGGGATTGTCCTGTTGAATTGTAGACCTGAGGTTAGCAGATAAAAAATGAAAGAACTGAAGTGCCCATCTCTCACCCACAAGGAGAACCATATGAAAGAAGAAATACAGTGACTGGTCTATGAGTGCTTTGATAGCCTTTATGGAACTTAACTAGAGTTCACCCTGGGAACTAGAAATGCTTGTCCCTATATCATAATGAAAGAACTGAGTGGAAAACAGCTGGAAAACAGCTCTTGTTTCTGCACCCACCTCCCTATCTTATGGTAACAGTGTCTCACTTTCTTTGAGGAACTTCTATCCTCCTCTTCATTAGCCCATAGTGAGAGCATCCCACAGTATGGGCAGGCACATGAACCAGATCATGTCATTCTAACACTCCATCTCATTGCCATACCAACTGGTTAAACACTGAGAATGTGACCAATCAGGTCAATCAGTGTCTTTCCTGGAGAATGCAAATTCCTCTTGACTGTGGGAATTAATGATGTAGTTGAATGTCACCATGACCTCCATATGTAGAAGGAGACAAGAGAGATAGAGGGAGATTAAGAGACAAAGATGGACAGACACACCTGATGACACTTTTGCAGTCCCTGTATGGGGCTTCACCTAGATTTACCAACCATCTCTATTTTTCTTTAAGAGTCAATAAATTTCCCTTTTAGGGTAGGATGGTTTGAATTTGATTTTTTTTTTCTTCAAATAATCCTGAGTAACTTGCGGAAATCAAACCCTTTGTCTAAGATTGCACAGTCCATACATGATGGATACCAACTTCAGGAGGACCTAGGTTTCCAAGAAACCTTCTTCCTTGCACCCTTTTCATGGAGGGAAAAGGGCTGGCATCATACAGAGAAACAACCAACTGTTTGTGGCCCCAACTGCTGGTCCTTTCACCAACTTTCAGCTGTGAGCTTCTGGAGGATAAGAGTTTTATTTACTGTTTCCCCCTTATCTCCAGAACAAATGCTGTAAAGAGCAGACAAAGAATGGTATTCCAAAAAGTTTATTGGTTTCTCTAGTTGGACAAACTACTATCATGATTTTTAAACCAATTTATATGTAAAATGAAGGCAGATGGCTTTGCTTGGTCCGCCATTATGTCACTTACTCTGCTTTGTTCCTGCAATTTACATTTTTACATAACTATAATCCATGGGAAAGAATGAACTTCTCAGTGGTAAAGGTTGTTTGTGGTCATCTAAGACTGGGTTCCTAGGACCAGAGACTGACTTGGAGATTCAGGTGCAGGTTGTGTATCAAGGGGGTTGTCCCAGGAGGGGCCCATAGAGAGGTGTGGGATTTAGGATGGGAATGGGAAAGAGGGAGCCAGGATATGGCCCCAGGTAACAACTAGCCTTGGTCCAATTCACAGCAGAAAATCCCTCAAAGATGGCTTTTTGGAGGAAATCAGTCATAGGTGGCTGTGTCTGTCTCCAAGATGCAGAGCATAGTATACAACTTCCTGGGTCAGTTAGCACCTCTCAGCCAAAGACAATTTTCTGGAGAGGAGAGTGAATTTGTGAGCTATCAGCAGCCAACCCTCACAGCACCACCAACAAAGAAGAACTGGACCAGGCCCCATCAGGGTCTACTGTATCTAAATCCCAGTGCGTGACACGCAGTAAGTTCTTTGTGGTTGACTAAATGAACAGATAAAGGTCCTGTGCATAAGAGTGCCTCCAAATTCTGATATCTTTGTACCCAAATCTTTCTATGCTAGGTTCCTTGGACAGAGCTTTTATCATGGCAGACACGGGTCTTGAAGGAGTTTATAGTATAGTACTGGAAGATGCTAGTGGCTACTATCCATTGCTCCCTACTCTGCCTTCCAGCTTCCCAACAGAACATCTTTCCCTTCTTTCTTTTTAATTGCATAATTTTTATTTCTGCAATAAATAAATAAGCAATAAATCTATTGTATTTTCATGTGATTTCTAAGGTTTATAGTTATCTTTAAAATACAACATTTTTAAAGTTTTTAGATTGGATAACTATGATCACCATAAAATCATACCTACTCAAAGTATATGACCTAACTCCCACCACCACGACAATATCCTCAAATCTATTGACTCTATAAAATCGAATAGAAGGAAAAAAGTCCTTTCAAACTTTTGCTTCTAGATTCTGCAACCTTTTCTTTCTAGGGGCGTAATGGTTACAACAAGACAAATAATGATTTTTCTTTGATATTCACTATTAAAAATAATTAAAAGAGCTATTGTGGATGGTCACCTTTTGCTTCAACCAAAACATTCTTTGTATCAACATTATAACCACTGCATTTAAACTGATTGTTGTTATTCCCTACACTGACTGTGTTAGTTATAAATCTACTAGCTGTTCATTTCACAAAATTAGCCTGGTTGGTGTGAACTTGTGGTTTCTTTTTTTTCTTTTTATTGTTGGGGATTCATTGAGGGTACAAAGAACGAGGTTACACTGATTACATTTGTTAGGTAAAGTCCTTCTTATAGTTGTGTCCCACCCCCAAGAGGTGTGTCACACCCCGTGATCCCCCAATACCTCCCTCCTGCCCTCTTCCCTCTTTCCACTCACCTGTTCCTCCACCCCTCACCATGTACTAAGTCAACAATTGTCCTAATATCAGAATTGAGTACACTGGATTCTTGTTTCTCCATTCTTATTGCTTTACTAAGAAGAATGCTTTCCACCTCCATCCAGGTTAAATACAAAAGCTGTAAAGTCTCCATCTTGTTAAGTGGCTGAATAGTATTCCATGGTATACATATACCACAGCTTGTTAATCCATTCCTGCATTGGTGGGCATTTAGGTTGTTTCCATACCTTGGCAATTGTAAATTGAGCTGCAATAAACAGTTTAGTGACAATGCCCTTTTGATAAAGTTTTTTTCTTAGTAATAAAAACAAAGCTAGGGGCATCAGCCTACCAGACTTTAGGCTGTACTACAAGGCCATGATGATCAAAACAGCATGATATCGGCACAAAAATATAACCACATGTAAAAGACTGAAACTGGACCCACACCTTTCTCCACTCACTAAAATTGATTCAAAGATCTAAATCTAAGGGATGAAAAAGTAAAAATCTTCAAAGAAAGTGTGGGTAAAACACTTGAAGTTATCACCCTGGGGAAAGACTTTATGAAGAAGACTTTGTAAGTCTTCTTGAGTTCTTTGCGAATTCTTCATACTTCCTTCCAAAAAGGAAGATAATTGCAACAACAACAAAATTGTCCATAAGACAATTGCAAAAACAATAAAAATAAACAAATGGGACTTAATTAAACTGAATAGCTTCTGTACAGCTAAGGAGACAACAGCCACAGCAAACAGATAATCATCAGAATGGGAAAAGATATTTGCATATTATGAAGTGGACAAAAGCTTGATAACTAGGATCTACAGAAAACTCAAGTTAATCAATGTAAAAAGAGCCAACAATCCTTTATATCAATGGGCAAGAGACATGAATAGAACCTTCTCTAAAGAAGACAAATGGCTAACAAACATGAAAAAATGCTCATTGTCCCTAATTATTAGAGAAATGCAAATCAAAACCACTCTGAGATAACACCAGTGAAAATGGCTCACATCACAAAAATCTCAACGCTGCAGATGCTGGTGTGGATGTGGAAAGAAGACTTTTTCACTACTGGTGGGACTGCAAACTATACAACCTGTTTGGAAGGAAATATGGGGAATTCTCAAAGAACTCATACCAGACCTCCCATTTGATCCTGCAATCCCATTACTGGGCATCTACCCAGAACAACGTCTCCTTCCCCTTCTCCTTCTCCTCCTCTTTTTCCTCCTCCTGCTCTGTGTTTATGTTTGCTTCAGGCAGTCCGTGTACCTCAGGACAGAGCCACATCCCCAAGTCCAAGGGAGGGCCTGATTGGTTCTGGGTAATCACAACTCCCCTGCTAGTGTTGGTTCAGAAGCCAGACCTGAGCCAATCAGTGCAGGTGAGAATTTCTGCCCCGGTGCTTGTTTAGCAAGGGCATGTAACTTAGGAGTCCAGTGGGGGGAAATTTCAGGACTATGTGTTGGAATGTTGGGGTGCTGCCTTCTCTGTTCCCTGGGTGTCCTCGGCAGATGGTATGGCAGCCCTTTCGCTCCCAGAGAGAAATTACTGTAAGACACAGCCAGAACACAAGGAGGATGTAAACAAGGGCTTTGCAAAGGAGCTGGAAATGGAGCCACTGATGAAGCTGACCCCAGACTCCCACACATACCTCTAGACTCTTCCTACCTATGACAAGTTACAGGGTCAGTTCCTTGAAGCCAAAAGCATTCTAACAAATACAAGTCAAAATAAAAAAAAATTTCAGGACTAGTAAGAAGTCAGGAGTTCTGTGCTCTGATCTCATCAGTGGGATGTTCTGGAACGCACTTTCCCTCTTTGAGCCTCCGCATTCTCTAAGCATCTTCCATTCCCAAGGACTCCTTTTTTTTTGGTAAAAATGAAAAATAGTTGGTGATGAATAAAGGCCCTATGGACTGTCTGAAAATAGATTATGGAAAAGACATTAGTAAAATTCATAGGATGTTCAAGATAAACAAAAGAGAAAAGAGAAAGGATTTAATCTCAGGGGTTAGTAGGCTGGACTGTTTACAAAGGCTTCCTAGATTAAAAATAGAAGCTTCTGCTGTTCCGAGTGGGCACTATTTCCCAACGCCTAGGAGTGGAGAAGTTAAGACATGTCACTCTGGAAGCTGAGTGAACGTTGTCTGCAGAGGGGTTGCCAAGCAGCTGAGACACAGTGATGTTGAGCAACCTGGATAGGAGCCGTGGGGACAAGTCAGGGCTGGGCAGACCTGGAGCAAGGACAGAAACTGCAGACAGCTCTAGTCCAGAAACACTTGCACGACAGCTTTACAGGGACCCTTCATTCTTGGCCCCTAAAAGTTTTCTCTACCGAGTTTCAGAAATGAGAACTGATTACGGAATTCTGAGTCTGGTTATTGGTCTTTTCTCAGTCACATGTTTGTTAGGTAGTGGGAGGCAAGTCTTCATCTATTAAATGGGGAGTGGGGGGGTAATTTGGTCTCTTCTCCACTACATGCTGCTAATCAACTGGCTGTACTCCCCTCCCCTGGGGACACAGCCCACACCCTGGCCTTGCCCGGTCTTAGCTTCCTCCCATGTCTGCAAGCTTGTGTCCCTCTGTGGTGGTCCCCATTGGGCCTGCTGCTCCAGTTCCCCAAAACAACTACCTGACCTATTCCCCTCCCACCCCCGAACAGCCCACACTAGCTCCATTCTGGGCCTGTCCATCATCAGCCCTACACTGACCCAAATTTGTCAGATGGGTTAGATGCCTGAGAAGGCTAAGTTTTTAATTCCATCAAGTAAAATAGCTGACCAACTGGTTATTTCTCAATAAATTGATAGGTTGCTCTCCTGAGTTGAGCAATCTTTGTTGGCTTTTAGTTTGGAATATGTGTGTTTGGTTTGTCACTCAAAATTAAATTAAATAAATAAATAGAAGGAAAATACAATCAAGAAGAAATGGAACAAGATAGAAACTGACCCTGCGGGGTCCATGGGTGGCAGTGATTGCTGGAATCAGCATTTTGGCTCTTCTCTGACCATCTCACGCCTGCATTGCCTATTAATTTGGGAAAATGATTTCTTTCACTTATGAATAAATAAAATCATCTCTCCTTGGCCCAGAAGCCATCATCCTGGCGACAGAACAAACTAGGCAGGGAGGGCTCTGAACAAGCAGCCAGGTGGTTTCTAGTTCATATGCGGGGGGCTTCCCCAGGTGAAGGCACTGCTTCCACCTGACACACTATCCCCACATGCTTAGGCGTTGGAATTAGCTGATTGAGATGACAGTGAGATATGACCACAGATTGAACAATAATAACACTGGGAATTTTACAAAGTGCTTTCCCACTTATCACCAGGAATGTAAGGAAACAATACATAAACAAATAGAGCACACACACAGGCTACACAAGTTCTACCCCATGCACAGTGGTTTGGAAGCGCTTTAGAGGAAAGAGGTCACCCTTCTCCTGACAGTTGTTCATCCTCCCTCTCTTCCCTGTGATGAAAATGACTGGCTAGGAAAAGTTGATGTGGTATTCTTCCTCAATACAAGGAGACCAAAAATTTAGGATGTTCTGGACAAGTTCTCGTCCCCAATGTCCTGAGCCCTAATGTAGTGAGCATCAGACCACCAGAATGTTCCCTACCCAGTGAAGAGGCCGTTCTTGCACAGGCTGGATACAACAGGTATCTTCTCCTGCTTCAAGGAACCCCAGGCCCTCTGTGACCCCACCTTTTCTCAGAGCCTTTCTAGAATCTCCCACAGAGTGTACAACACTTGGATAAACTCAGTGCCCTCCCTTGGGCACCCTCACCAAAGCCCTAGATTGGAAGAGAAGTTCTAGGGATGCTCTGTGGACCACCAGTTTTAAGAGATTGATGTTGTTTTAAGAGGAAATCACTCTAGGGATATTAAACATTAAATTATTATTTTTAGGGCAGCTCCTATAGCTCAGTAGGTAGGGAACCAGCCCCATATATCAAGGGTGGTGGGTTTGAACCCAGCCTGGTCAGCTAAAACAGCAGTGACAACTGCAACAAAAAACAGCCGGGCGTTGTGGCAGGTGCCTGTAGTCTCAGCTACTCGAGAGGCTGAGGCAAGAGAATCACCTAAGCCCAAGAGTTGGAGGTTTCCTGTGAGCTGTGATGCTACAGTACTCTACCCAGGGCAACAAAGTGAAACTCCGTCTCAAAATAAGTAAATAAATAAATAATTATTTTTAAAAGCATGTTTATAACTAAGCAGTGGTAAGACATATCATCTTTTTCCCCCCGTTAGAAGTACAGAAACTACATAAAAGAAATCTAATAACTGCTACAATATACTTCTCCCTTTCTGGAAAACAAAAGGTGAAACACAAGTGCACCATCTCACTTCTTCATTTGCTCTGTAGATTTCTGCCTTCATTCTTTCAAGAAATAAAATTTTTGAGTCCTCATTATACATGCCAGGCAGTGGGGCACTATAGCACTGTTCAGGATATGGTCCATATTGATGCTGCTGACTGATCCTGAGCCCAACCAGTTCCACAGACTTTTTCAAATCCTCAAGACATTTCCAGCTCTTTGCCTGACCTGGTCCTCCTCCCCTTCAGTGACTTTATTCTAAGATGAGGGAATATGCGGGTTGGAAGGGCTAAGCTATCATCAACTCCAGGACCACTTGTGTTATACAGGGGAAAACAAGGCCCAGAGTGGATATAGGAGAACAAGGTTACAGTGTACATCAGTGATAGGTCAGAGTGGTAATCAGTGAATTCAGCAAAAATGCACTCAACAAGCTACTTGGCTTCACTTTCCCCATGAAATAGTGAGTTGATAGATACAACCTCTGTCTTTGGGGAGAGATAAAGACATACCAACAACTCATATGCAAAGCTGACTGTGGCCAGAATCATAGAGCAAGGTGGACCCAAGTTGGAGAGGCCAACTTACCTCTCAAGACCACTCCCATATCCACTCTCATCAAGCCTTTTCCTTGAGAAAAGCACCAGGCAGTAGATGTCCATGAAAATGAATCAGGACCCCCATCGTAGATATCCAGTGAGCTTTTCAAGGGTGGAGGGCTTCCCCAGATTTTAGAATATCTTTAGAATTTCCTTTTAATATACCCACCCATAAAGAGACTAAATCCTCCCTCAATCCAAAGCAAAGAACAGACAACAAGCACTCTCTTTTCCAAGGAAAGACATCATACTCACAGCACATGCAGGGGAAGTCCACTGAGCCAGCCAAATAGATCTGCCTCTCTTGGTTTATTATTTATACTGCCATGACCTCTTGGAAAAGTAGAGTGAAGCCCAATGAAATTAGCTGGTGACAGAGGCTCTGAGAGCAATGGCCACACCACTTCCCCGGGGGCTTCTCCTCGCCACTGGAGGCAGTGACTTGATATTGTACAGACACACCCACTGGGCTGTGCCTTTCTTCATTTAAAGTCCATTCTCGTCTTTTGTAACTACTCTGTTTCTCAACTGCTGTCTGGGTATGAAGGCTGGAATACTGGAATATTCTACAAGTAGATCATCCTGTAGTCGTGACATTGAATATTCAACCCAAATATCATCGCTGTCGTCAATGGGAAGCGTCATCCCCATTGATCCCTTATTGTTTTCTTTTGTTATTTTTCATGGGCTCCAAGTTGTCCCTCTATTGCCTTAGCTCACAGTGGAGTCCTTTAGTGAAAGAAAACTGGGGAAAAATGAATAAGCAACAAAATGCACAACCTTCTGTTAGGGGTAACAAGAATAAAAAATTCACATCGCCGTTTGTGATCATTTATGAAAATTATAAATTGTTTTCCTATTGCTTATTTGTTGTGCTTGGATGGTTTTGTTGGCTTCCCCTCCCCTTACGTTTTGTACCTTCGAAATTGTTTCTAAGGATCAGGTATTACTTTAGAATTCATTTTTAAAAGATTTAAAAGAAAATGAAATTTTTTTCCTCAGTTTCATCACTTAGAGAGAGAGAAGTGTTGATGGTATCTGAGAACATTCCAAATCCACTGATCCCATGAGGGAAGAGCGGTGAATTCCCCGCACCTGTCTTGCGTTCCGCTTTGTCTCATGAACTCTGATGAGCTGAAAGTTCATTGGAATTCCTTCCCCATTTAGTCGTGATTATAATACCTATTGCCCAGGGAGCAAGGCCTGCACGTTGGGGTGTGGGTGGGTCAGAGATATCATGTGACTGGGTGAGACAAGAAGCCTTCCACTGTCAGCCTCTGCTCACTGAGAAGGGCTGATAGGAACTACCCCTGGAAGAAGGATGGCCCGAGGAAGGGGCAGGGGTCTCATTATGGCGGAGGCTGTAGTAGTGGAGGAACAGAGGCAGCAAGGTGCACGCTGACCCAGAATCTGGGTCTGCACCCTCATTTGGGAGGGAAGAACCCTGCCCAATAATGACAGGGCGAGGGCTGTATGAGTCCGAGAGCCACACCTGCCAGTCTGTTCCAGGGCAAACTCCCACGGGAGACACGCAGGAACAGACCTTGGTAAGGATGCCTGTGGAGATGCACAGGGCTACCCTGGGGATGCTTGAGCTCAGCCAATGCCAAAGGCCAATAGGCTGCAAGCAGAGGGTAATCACAGGTGGGCTGCAGGCCAGATGCTTAATGGGTTAGTGAGATGGTGCCTGTGCCTGCCTGGGGAGAAGAGCCCCACAGGAGGAGGGTATCAGTGGGGAGCAATGAAGAAGATGGCTATAAAGAGACCCAGGTCTCCCCCAAGCACCCATCAAGGGATCTCTGCCAGACTTTAGGCTACCCCTGACCACCCAGATTAGAAGACTCAAGGCCCATAGATTTGGGCTTGGTGTCCATCACAGACTAGAAAAATGAAAGTGATTGTTCAAGCTGAGGAGGTGAGAGCCTGCAGGAGGGACCAGATCCTGCCTGGGGATCTCAGGATGACTTCATAGATGGGGTACTCTTAAGCTGGGTTTTGAAGGATGAGTAGGAGTTGTCCAGGTGAAAACTGAGGCAAGAGTAGCACATGAAAGATCCTGCATCCTGGAGAAAGTGAGTGGATGATCTAAAGCTTATAGAAATTATAAATTTGACTTTAGGCTTCTGGTTCCTTAAATGCAAAATGGGAATACTCTATCTTTAAAACACTTATTTGGGCTCAGCAGCGCCTGTGGCTCAAGCTGCTAAGGTGCTTGAGCTGGTGGGTTCGAATCCAGCCTGGGCCCGCCGAAGAGCAATAACGGCTACAACCAAAAAATAGCCAGGAATCATGGCTGCCGCCTGTAGTCCCAGCTACTTGGGAGGTAGAGGCAGGACAATCATTTGAGTTGGAGGTTTCTGTGAACTGTAATGACACAGCACTCTACCCAGGGTGAAGGCTTGAGGCGCTGTCTCAAAAAACAAAACAAAACAGTTGTTTGAGTTCTAGGAGCACATTAGAATCATCTGAGAGCTTTAAAAATACTCATTTTCTGAACATCCCTCCAGAGCTTTGAATTGGCTGATGTGGGAAAAAACCTTTTTAGAAACTTTTCCAAGGGGTGCAATGAGCATCCAGGATTGGAATTCTCCCCTGTAAAACAAGTAATTCCCACTTGATGAATCTGGGAATCATCCGGGAAGTCATTAAAAGCATTGAGCCACCGCATTATCAGGAATGGCTCTAGAGCTACAACAATTAGGACAGTCAGGTATTAGCACAGAGACAGACAAGTCAGCCAATGCAACAAACTAGAGAATCCAGGAGACTCACAAAGGAAGTCACCCGATATGTGACAAAGGTGTCCCTGTAGGTCAACAGGGAAGGCAGGGTGGTGAAACTGCTGGATATCCACATGGGGGGAGATGAACGGTGACCCCATTTCACTCCATATACAAAAATTAATTTGAGAAATCACAGACCTGGTTGGGCGGGCATGGTGGCTCACACTTGCAAACCTAGCACTCTGGGAGGCCAAAGAGGGAGGATTGTTCCAGCTCAGGAGTTTGAGATCAGCATGGACAAGAGCAAGACCTCATTTCTACTACAAATAGAAAAATTAGCTGGGTGTCATGGCACAGCATAGGCCCGTAGTCCCAGCTACTCAGGAGGCCGAGTAGGAGGATGGCTTAAACCCAGGATTTGATGTTGCTGCGAGCTAGGCTGATGCCACAGCAATCCAGCCTGGGGCAAAAGTGAGACTCTATCTCAAAAATAAAAACAAACAAACAAACAAAAGACCTAAATGTGAAAAGTACTGAGTTGGATCTTAGGAAACTGCTGATATTTTACATATATATAATTTTTTTGCCTCAAAACCCACAGGTATCAAAGCAATAAATTTCATAGAAGAAAATAGTAGAACACCTTCAGGACCGTGAGATAGGCAAAAATGTCAGAAACACTAAAGTACTCACAGCAAAGAAGCCGAGACATTGAACTTTATCCATCAAAAATCACCTAAGAGAGTGTCAAAGCAGGTCAGAGACTGAGAGTGGTGCTTATCACACATACGCCTAGCGAAGGCCTCACACCTGAGTTTAAGCATTTCTCCAAATCAATTCGAAAAAGACAACTTGCTTAAAAATAAGCAAAGCCATAAACAAATGCTTGACCAAAAGAAGATATCCAAGCGGCCAATCAACATCTGAAAAGGGGCTCAGCATCATTAGTCATCAGAGACATGCAAACCAAAACTACAACCAGCTTCCATCTCACACCCACTAGGACTGCTGAGGTAAAAAGATCTAACAATGCCAGGGTGCAGAGCCAGCGGAACTCCCTGCCAGTGGGTGTGGACACTGGCACGAATGCTCTGGAGAATTTCTTGGCAGGATCCACTAAAGCTGAGCCTATGCTAATCCATTGATCCATTATCCTAACCTTGTTATGTACCCAATAGCTACCCTTAAGAGTGCTTCCAGGCAGATAAAGACATACACTCTTATGTCCATAGCACTTGTAGAGCCCCAAAGTGGCAACCACCCAGAAAAATAGAAAGTAAGATAAAAAAGAGAGAGAGAATCCTAGCCACCATCTGTGACCATACTTTCCATTTCTGTGGTGACCCTATTCTTCTCTGGTTTTCATGGGATCCCCAATTGAAACTCATGGCAAATAGCCACCAAGCCAGAGACTTATCTGTCTCTGTGCTAAGACATGACCAAGAACATAAACACAGCAAACCCCAAATTTCACGAGAACTACTTAGACTCTACCTCTGAGCAAGGAGGTAAAGACTGAGTTAATCAAAGTGCAGTTTTGTTCACTGAATTAAGTTCCAACTGGGGAGCTTAGCCAGTAAGTGATTATCAATCAACACATGAGTTAAAATATTGATTTTAAAGATGATTCGTTTTAAAAGAAAAGTAACTTTTTTTTTTTTTTTGCAGTTTCTGGCCAGGGCTGGGTTTGAACCTGCCACCTCCGGCATATGGGGTTGGCACCCTACTCCTTTGGGCCACAGGCACCACCCAAGAAAACTAACATTTTTAGGCAATCCCCAACAAGGTCCTAGGTTACCCCCAAAAGCTTTTAGTACAAAATGTTGAAAATCTTTGCACACAAAAAGCTAAGCAAGTAAGAAAAGAAGGAGAGAAATAAAAATGCTTTAAAATTTGGACGGAGTACTCTGTAAATAGCAAAAATTCAAGATGGCGTTTCAAAAGGATGGAGAAAAGTTGATCAATTCTATAGATGTTAATGGAAAACAAACAAATCATTTTAAAAGTAAAATAACATCTGAAAAATAAATTAAAATTAAAAATAGGAAAGGAAAAATTCTTTTGTGATGTCAGAGTGGGGAAAAGTTTTCTAAGAATGATACACAAGCCGAAAACCATGAAAAAAACAGGTGGATGTAATACGTTAAAATTCTATGGCATACACAAAATAAGGACAAGTCAGAAAGTGGAACATGTGAGTGAGAGAAAAGCTGATGTTCTTGACCGTGGGGAGTTTTTATACGTCAGTAATAGCCAGGTGCAAAAAGGTAAAGAATGTGGGTAAATCGGTGCTGAAACATGATGGGTAGGGGTGAGTTTTGATGTCCTCTTTTATCTCTTTCTCTTTATCTTGTTTTCTTCATCTTTGTTTCTGAAGAACAAGGTTCCTTCGTATGCATGATTAGTAGATACAGTTACCCATAGGTTTCGGGAACTTTTCACATCCACTTTGTAAGTTAGGTGTTGCCAGACCCACCTTACATATGAGAAAATTGAGTTTCCTGTAGCCAGATAATTAGCAGACCCAGGACTCGAAATCAGGTCTTCTGGTTCTGCATCCCTTGTTCTATCAACAGCTCTCTTGTAGGCCATAAATGAAAGTTGTGATCATAATGCTTTGGCAGCCAGCTCTAACCATGGAACTCCTGTCCAGACTGGTGCTCCAACTTTAATGACAGGCATGAGAAGGACACAGGATATCTACCTGCTTGAGAGATCACCTCAGTCCTTGGTTCTCTCCCCTAACAGACAGACAGACAACACACACACAGACACGCACACGCACACGCACACCTTACCCTGACCTCCCCTACCTCTCCTTTCCCCTCAGGTCAGTCTTCCTTGGTCTTCCCTGGCCTTCTCCAGGCCTTATAGATCCCAGCTTCCTGGTCCTCCGTCTGCCCTGGTCCCACAGCCTCATTTCCAGGTGTGTTCCTCTATCTTCCCAGCCCCGCATGCCTTGTCTGCAGACTGGGTGGGCTTCTAGCCATGACCTATTGAGCGCGCCTCTGCCACCTCCACCCGTCTCCTGGGGTCAGTCCCCTGGTCCTCATCCGGATGGCAACATGTCTAGAAGTTTCCTTCCTTACTCTTTGGAAAAGCTCAGGTCTACTTTTTCTCTTCCATCCCAAACAGCACCAGAAACTGTGCTAGGTATACTGCAGGTGCTCTGTAAATCTACCGATAGAGACCTGGCTTATTAGGACACAAGTGTTTAGTGGGAAACCTCACAGAAGTGAGGGCACACCACCCCAAAACTAGGGGGATACACTCTGCTCCACATCTGGTTCCACAACTCTGATCTCTAGAACATCCTTAAGTAGAATCACCCACTCCAGATTCACGTGGCCCCTGCTCCACCTCTTAGGTCCAGGCTGGGCACAGGCTGTTCAACCACTCCCAAGCTCTGGAAAGTCCCAGGACCTGGGGCTTGGTCTAATAGGTTGGTTATGTCTCCAGGTGACCAGGGAAGCTGTCCCTTACTTTGATTCCCAATGTACCCACCTGTACAATGGGCAACAGAGTGGTAGCTTAAGAGGGCCAATCTCTTGGAAGTCATGCTATTAATCAATTTCACTTAAAATAGTATAGACCCAACTGTGTGCTAAATGTCATTCTTTCCAGGACAAGATTCTAGTTCAACAGATGAATGGCAGAAGATATACAAACAACATTTCAGAAAAATATGGAAGGAAAATCACAAATTGCAAGGAAAAAAAAGTCCCTTATTTCGTGTTTCCCTGCACTTTGGGGCAATCCCACCAATTGGATTATAGCAGCTTGTGTGCTAACATGCACACACACTCGTACATGTGCATACATACATGTTTAATTCTTACAGGTCACTGGGGTGGGGGACTATTGATTCTTGTTCCATTATACAGATTAGGACATCGAGACTTGGGATATTGGGTAATCTATATCACATGGATATTAACTAAAGTATCCTTAAGAAGAAATTTTTAATATAAAAGTAGAAAAAAATTAAACTTGGATACCAGTAGTGGAGAAAATTGGAAGAAATTGAGGAAACACTAGGCTTGTCTCCACATCCCCACATGACCCCACTGCTGTTAAATACTGTCCATCATCCTCCTTTCCTGCTTCCTCGCAGGGCCGTAGAACTTGAAACAGTCATGTCTGCAATGTAGCAGGCAGCAAGTCAGGTATGGGACAGAGAGAAATAACCCAAGTCCTCCTCTGTGAGCTCACAGACCAGGAAAGGGAAAGACATTGAGGCTGGTTCTGTGCCAGAGACCTAAACAAACCCTTGGGAAGTCCCAAGAGAGAGACATTCCTTGCTTGTCAGGAAAGCAAAGGCAGTTTCCTGAAGGAGATGCTGCTGGTCTTTGTAAGGTGAATTCTGAGGTTTTTCCACAGTTGCAGCTGGGAACTGGCCATATCAAGGCCACAGGAAGCTGCGGAGAGTGCTCAGGTGAAGTCAGCCTAGGGAGTCTTCCTGCCCCAAGAGCCCCCCGCCTTCCGAGCAAGCCCAGGTGGAATTTCAGCACATGCGCACTGGCACTGGGCTGTTTCCTACCTGCCTTTATCAGATCTTCAGTGGGCTCAGTTGCTGAATGCAACATTTAGATTCCACCACCTGGAAACCAGGCCAGGAGCAAGGTGGGGCCCTACACATGTCAGAGATGGAGGAACAGACTGATGCCATGACTGTGACCTGACTATGCCCCTCTGTCACCCTCTCCTATCATGCTGGACTTGAGGCTAGAGCAAGGAAAGAGAGAAGAGCAGGCTAGGAGAAGGGAAGAACAGTGAGGACAGGTCAAGATTCAGAGGGATGGGGGTCAGTGAGTTTAATGTCATTGCGTCCAGGAAAGGCATACACTGAGTCAAGTCAAGGCCTCCAGACAAGGACGTAGCATCTTGCTCCCTCGCCCACTCACAGGGCCCTGCTCTCAGGGGTGGGGCACAGGGACTATAGTCAGAGCAAGCCTGGGCCACCTCACCCAGATTGCCGCATCTGTCTGTGCCTGTTTCTATCTATCCAATGGGCCTGCGGAACATCTGCTTTGCCCACTTCACCAAGTTGTTAGTAATGCTTTCAGATGCAATGGCCAAGGTGAAGGGGGGAAATTAAATATAATTAGTAATAATCATAGTAATAGTAATAATAGCAGCTAATAAGAATAGTAATAATTATTATTAATAAGCATTACAAATAATATGCATGAGATCAGAGAATTGATCCGCGTCACACACTGCTCATCTGCATCCTCCCACAGCTAGAGAGAGGATGTTGTGTGTTTAATACTGCCAGAGCCTGGGAGCGGGATAATCCTTTTCTATCATATGGGATGTGCACCATAAATAATAGATCAGACAGTCAGGTCAGAATAGAACTTTAAGAATGGCTGAGATCTGTAAGGAATTCAGTTAGCACAGGAAAAGATGGCCCTATTGGGGTGACTACTGACTATTTTATGTGCTACAGTCTAACTGAGGATGAGAAAAGTTCATTTCTGAGTTTTCAGAAATTTAGAAAAACAGAGTGGTTTTCCATTTACAATCAAGGAAAGGCCAAGTCACAGGGGTGGAGAAGCTCAGCCATGTGGGGGAAGAAGTGGTGAGGACGTACACAAGCCCACACGTCCATTCTGCAGGAATGTTCCATGCATTCCGAAATGGGGTCTGATACCAGCCACGAGCCCATGACACAAGAACAGGGGGGCATACAGAGTAAGTCTCTGAAAGCCATCAGCACATGGCCAAGCCTGCAGGTGGAAGGAGAGAAATTTCCCTTCATCCGTCCACCTTTCCAGCACTCCTTCTGGGATAAATGAAAGCAAGCTGGGGAAACCCATGTGTGGGCTGCTGAGTAGGTTGCCCTTATTTGCAAGGCTTGCTTTCTGAGGATTGTCTTTATAATCTAAGAAAAAATGAAGGGCAACTCCTTCTGGAGAGAGAATATATTGATTGGAACTTACTCATACTAAGATGTAAATGACTGATAAATTTAATAGGCGCAAGGAAACACAGTGGAGACTGGGGGACCTGAAGCTGTGAGGAAAGATCTCAGGGCAGGGAAGATCACAGAGCAGGGAAATGGAGAGGTGGGGGCTAGAGCACGTGATCTGGAGTCAGAAAATCTGGGTTCAGGCTCCATGTCTGCTACCCTTGAGCTGTGCCACCCTCCTCAAGTTAATTCATCTCTCAGGATCTTGGTCTCTTCACCCGTAACATTGGGGAAATGCTTGAGACACCAACTGGGAAGATGGATGGAAGGAATGACTGACTGTAAGAGGTGCGGTGTCGACCACAACCTCCCAAGCACAGGCCACTCCGTGGCTTTGGAATTTTGCAGGGGTCCCCAAGGACTTCACCAATAACTTTCATTTTCTTTCATTCTGGGATAAATTTTTAAAGAATTACTGAGTGCTCATCTTGTAACCTGTGGTGTTAGAGTTAAAACCTAAATACCACACAACTGTCAACATCCTCCAGTCAGGTTTCCAGCTGGTCAAGTGACCAATGGGGACTTCAGTCAGACAGTCCCTCTGTGTCACTTTTCAAGGCCAGACATGATCTCCCTCCTTGAATAAGCAGGCTGCAGGTGAATCCAGTGGCTTTCTGGGGGACTCACAGCCTGAGAAGGAGTATAGGTTTGAGAATAGCAGCATGGTGCAGGGCTGGACTCCAGGTGCTGCCCCAGGTCTCAGCGTGTCTCTGTGCCTCGCATGGCCCACCTGTACCAAGGAGCAATCAAGCTAAATGAGAGAATCCATGCAAAGCCCTGGGACTGTGCCTGGCACACACAGACACTTTGTAGCAGCCGATTTCATTGTTTTGTTATTTTCAATTATTATTTTTAGTATTATCATGTAATTATAATTATTATTTCATGATGACACTGATGGCAGAGATAGTTGTTTGGGGCATCAACCCCCAAAAGCTAGAGCCACAGAAGGCAGAGCATTTCCACAGATGTGTCCACACCCACCCCTCCTTCCAACCTAGCTGTCTCCCACCTGGAATACTCCTGCAACCTTGGGCATGCCAGTCTATAGGCACGTGGCCAGAGCTGGACGCCAGACTACCAAGCAGGCACTCTCAGCCACCCCTGATGGCTGTGATTCAGCTCCCAGTTATGGCTGGTGGAGGTGGGAGAACAGTTTTAGAACTCAGTTCAGGAAGCATCCAACTGGGCAGGGGTAGGGGAGGGTGGGGACCTGAGTGGATCTTTGGAGGTGACTTTAAAGGGCTTGATTTGGGCATTAGGTGTGGGTTGGGGTTAGATGTAATTTGAGTCCCTGTAGGAGTCCAGGGAGGGCCCTGCAGTTGACGATGTATGCTCTCTGAACCTGGAGCTATTCCCTGGACAACACAGGTATCTAGGGGACCACGGGAGATACGGGGTTGAGGGAATTCTGAGCTGGTGGTAGTTGGTGGCCAGAGTTAAGCAGGCTGTGGAACTTTCAACCCAGTCATTTGCATCAGGGCTCCTGTGGCTACTGAGCACAGGGCAGAGTCCAGCTCATGGGGAGAAGGGGAAGGAGGCAGCCCAGAGGTGGGCTGGATGTCAGGACAGGTTTGCAACCCCAGTGGGAAAGGAAGCAGCAATTCAGGACCTCAAGACAGAGGCAGGTTCCACGGACTGAGTAAACTCACTGTGGCTGGGAAATGATGCTCCGTCCAGCAAAGGAGGCCAAGCCGTAAGCCACATGCCCTGAGTTGGTGACTAAGTAGGATACCAGGATCGGGATTGGCTTGGGCTGGAGTGATTGTCCCTGTGCACTCCCAAGGCTGCGGTTACAATGCCCAGGCTGATGGTGACATGCCTGGGGGATGTACAGAAGAAAGGTTCTGTGGAACAGACAGACAGTCAAGGGGAGGTGACAAGTCATGGGCAGAAGGGGAAGCAGAAACACAAGCGGCACCATGTAGGGTAGGCTTAGCAGAGCCAGTGTCAGGAAGCTCTGGGCTGTCTGGCTGGTCCCAGAAGGCTTCTTGGAGAAGGGGACACAGAGCAAGCAGGACCCAGAGTCTCTGAATGACCTTCCCTGGAGGAGGCTACCAAACCCTCCTGCATCCTCCCCTCCGCTCCCTGCAGCCCCAGATCTACAGAGGTACCAACGAGCGCCTTCACTCACTCTGTCCCCTACTTCCTGCTCCATCTTTCTAGCCTCTTTCCCGAGTTCAAGTAACATCCTCCTGACCATCAGGCCTACTTCCAGTCCCTTCTGTGTCTGACCCAGACTGCCAAGAGGAGTTTTCACCAGTGTAACTCTAATTGGATCACTCTCCTGCTCAAAAGCCCCCCTTGGCTCCCCACTGCCCACTGAAGGAGCCTTCTTAATCCTTCGTGGAAGGCCGCCTGCCATCTGGTCTTAACTTCCCTCTCCAGCTTGAAGACCCTCTTCAAGCTTCTAATACTCCAAAAACAATAGACCACTTACCCATCTTTCCCCATAGTCTACAGATGCTCGCACCCTGGGATAATGCTCACACCTCCCTGGAGAAACCTTCAGGCCATTACTGCCTGTCAGAGGAGCCCCCCCTCCTCCACCATCCCAGCCAGCTTGGGTGCCCTTCCCCCAACCGCCCTTCACACCTGCTCCCTGCCCACCCTCAGCTGAAATGAGTCCCTCCCGCCTCACCACCACTACTGCAGCCCACACTTTGTTCTGTTCTATGTTATCAGTAGAGATTTTTTTCAATATTTTTATTAATTATTATTTTTATTTATTCTCCTCCTAAACAGGATGAGGAGGACTAATATAAGATGGGCTGTGTCTTTCCCTCACATTCTCCTTCGCCCACCCTTGTTCCTTCTCCTTCCATGTTTTTCCTCTGTCCTGTGGGTCTCTGCCCATTGTCACCTTGGAGAGGTTCTGCTTGAGCTTCGAGGGGACCCTGAGCTCCTCCCAATCACACCCAGGCCCCATATCGTATTCACAGCCCTCCTTGTTCCTGTGATATTTTCTCAGTTTGCCAGTTTCTGCATTTCTGGTCTTTAACCACCGGGTTCCAGCTCTTTGGGCACAGAACCCAGCTTGTGCCCTGCCGTCCCTGAGCCCCTGCACGGGCCTGCGTGGAACGGGGCCTCAAGCAGCATGTGCTGCGGGCAGGCACAGCCCAGGGCATGGGGACTGCTGCGTGTGGCAAGTGCTCCTACCACAGCCGATGCCGGCTGGGTGCTGGAGCGCATGAGATGTGTGGATGTGGAGTCAACCCATCTGGTTGGATCACCAACCAGGCCAGTTACCCCAGCCCCAGGAAGTTCTGCACTTCCCAGAGGCTCTCTTCACACATCTGCAGAATTTGGATAAAGTCACTGTGTGTGTGTGCCTGCTCTTTCTCTCTCTGTGAGCCAGGCTTCCTCCAGGGCAGCCAAGCCCCAAGGCATGGTATGACATGCAGGTTACTGCAGGATCAAGCATGGTGGTGGAACTGGGGAGATGTCTGTGACCAGCTGTCATCCCAGGCACAGTGGTCTGCCAGGCCCTTTGTGGGTCAGCAGGGTGAGAGGAGGGAAGAAAACCTGGGCATGAGATGAAGCTGTGTGAGACCTGAGGGCAGCCAGAGGACAAGCCGGAGCCCAGGCTGCCCTCTCCAGCCTGGCTGACTCAGCCACCTGAGGAAAGTGCTGGTGCCCCTCACTTGGCCTGAGATCAGGAGGAATGAAGGGAGGAGGTGCCATTGGCACAGACGCTGCCTCACAGCCTCCAGGTATGCGGACAGATGAAGGGGCACAGGCCTGGCACCCCACGCGCACCTCGGAGCGTCCTGACTGCCCCTTAACTTCCACTTTCTAAACCAGACTTACATTTCTCTCATGGCCAACCTTTACCTGGAACCACGCAGGGCAGAGTTCTGCAAAGTGCGGTCCCTTCTTAGCGGCTGGAACTGTCACCCCCTACATTTTCCATGGTTTATATCTTACAGTCTCTGCCACCTAGACATGTTGCCTTTGCTCTCCCTGAATCCAGCCTCTAATTACAGGGCCCAGACATGCCCTGCCTGGTCTAGGTGTCCCTCTCTGGGGCAAACACCTCTGGACATAGAGGGCAGGATGGGTGATAAAATAGCCACTCCTACAGGCAGCTGGGGTGGGGCAGTTTCTATTGGAAGAATAGGAAGGATAAAACTATATGTGTCACCCCTGCTATTATGTGCACATACATTAAAATAATAAAATTGGGGTAATGCAGGGGAGGGAGGAGCAGAGCAGTGACTCTGCTGACCATAAGTATCAATGAAGTCATCCTCTACAGGTGTAACACAAGGTGCTCTGGGTGGAGTAGCCAAGGGCAGTCCTCAGCACAGACACCTGTGTGCATTACCCCCTCCCTCTGTCTCAGGCATCAGAGCACTGGGATAACATTTAATATAGTTTGCATCCCCAGCAGTGCACATAACCACAGGAGGCACAGTGGAGCAATCCATGTGTGTATTTTGCAGACTTTTCCAGACTAGCACCATCCTATCTCTCACCATCTGTCTCCTCAAAGCAAAAAGGGCAGCTTCCCTGGATTCTTTCCTATAAGAGATGCCTCCTAGATTTCTGGCTAAATCCTCCTTTAACCTTCACACATCACTTACTCATTTATAAGCATGTATTTGGCACCAACTGTGTACCAGCATGGGGGTAATGCTGCTCACCCTGGCTCCAGGGTGGTTGAGTATCTGGGTGCTTGGCACATAGGGATGCCTATATACCTGGCTGTGGAATTATTCCCTAAATTCTTTGATATATTGGACTGGAAATTTTTTCCATTCTTTCCCTGGCCCCCTTCCCTAGAACTAGAAGCTTTCTTTTTTCTCCCCAGGAATGAATGATTTCTCAGGTGCAAGAAGAATGCCCAGCAGACTGGGCCTGTGAGTTCTGTTCTGGTATGGCGCCTGCTCAGGTTCAGGTGAAGAAACTGGTTTCCAGTGCTTTTCCTTGTCATGTGTGGTCGCTTCTTGATGCCGGTAAGACAGCAGGGAGGAAGCTAGTGAGGACTATCCAAGGAGCCTTCACACACCCCCAGCGTCCCAGAGACCGTTTAGGCTGAAAGTCTGCACTGAAACATACAAGGATGAAACTACCCCAGGAGTGTGTTTGGAGCCTCCACAGCCCCCGGCTGGGGGCAGCCAAGGGCAATTGTACTTGGCAAATTTCCTGGGGAACCCAGGGTGTTCTCGAGGTGAAATGGGAAAATACTGGCAAGAGAGAACTTTGTCATTACTCCTTGCATTTAATCAAGGGTACAAAGAAAGGAGCATGAAAGCATTGTCTTCAAGCAAGTACGTCAAATTAAATGTCAAAAATATCCCAATCCTCATCACCCACCTGACAGTCTTTGTGTGGCATCACAGCTTCCTGCATTTACTGCAGCTAGCACTTCGAAAGGGAAAGGTCAGGATTTTTGACATCCCAGTGGCCTGGCTTTGAATCCCGATGTAGCCTGGTTAGCTGAGTATGTCTGGATGGGGAATTTGGCCTCTCCAAACTTCATACATCCCAGACAGGACCATCATGAACATTAATTATATAAATATTCTTTGGGGCTTAGAAGCTATTTTTACCAGTAATAATGAAATGGATATAAACTCACAATCTCCTAGATTTATTGTCAGCATTTATGAGATCATTTAAACAGATTTTGTGGGGTTTTTCCTTGGGTGTCTCCCTTGTATCTCTTGAAACTTGATCATCAGGCAATAGATACCTGTTGAATAAATTAATGAATAAGTGTGATTTCCCTCACCAAAACCACCTGCCTATGACAGAAAATCCAAGTTTGTTAACTAGAACAGTTAAGAATGCTGTGATTGTGGTAGAATGCCTGCCACTCCCCAGACCCTCAGTCTACACACTTGTTCAGCCTCTGCTAGCTCTACACTATGGAAGTGCCAAAATCCTGAGCCTTCTCCACCCCAAACAAGCCTTTCCTGTCTTTATACGAGCTGGGACTTGGGCTTGTAATACCTGTTTCTTGTCCACCTGAGAAATTCTTTTTTTTTTTTTTCTAGATTTTTGAAAACCAAAACATTTATTGCATGACTACTTGTTGAAATTCTTAAGATGAACTGGATGCTGCAACAGCTGCCCTCCTGGGTTTTGGCGTTGTTCCTTCATGGAATCCATGCCTGAACCATATTAAAAACAAGAACAGTTATTTCAGCAACAATATACACATTTTACTCTTTGTTAAGCAGATTTCAATGAGCTTATCACCTGAGAAATTCTTATCTAGCTTCAAAATCTAATTTAGATATGACTTCCTCAGGAGGGAGAAGGTAGTGGGGGTGATGATGGTGGTACTGGTGATCATGGCGCTAGAGTTGCTAATGCTGATTGTGATGGTGGCAATAACGGTGGTTGTGGAGATGCTCATGGTGGTGATGATGGTGATGGTGGTGAGGGTGGTGAGGGTGGTGATTGCGGTGGTGGTCGTGAGGGTGGCGGTGGTGATGATGGTGGTGGTGGATATGGTAATAGTGGTGGTGATGGTGGTGCTGAAGGTTTAGTGCTGGTGGTGGTAACGGAGATGGTATTGGTGGTGGGATGGAGGTGGTAGTGCCAGTGACAGTGGTTATAGAGGTGGTGGCTGTCAGGGTGGGCTCTCACAAGGAGCTCATGGTAAGAGTGGAAAAATATTCTTTTTTCCCAAGACAGAGTCTCACTATGTCACCCTCGATAGAGTGCTGTGGTACCACAGCTCACAGCAATATCCAGCTCTTGGGTTTCAGCGATTCTCTTGCCTCAGGTTCCCAAGTAGCTAGGACTACAGGTGCCCACTACAATACCCGGCTATTTTTTCTGTTGCAGTTGTCATTGTTGCTAAGCTGACCTAGGCCGGGTTCAAACCCACTACCCTCGGTGTATGTGGCTGGCACCGTGACCCCTGTGCTATGGATGCTGAGTCAGAGAAAGATGTTTTAGGATAAAAAGTAGTACATGTATAAAGTTTACTTTTTTCCAAAGAAATTAGGAAAAGGGCAGAGCATAAGAGTGAAAGAGGTCTGTGGGTGCTGATGTCAAGTGGCTTCAGGGTTTTATTAAGGTAAAAGAAAAATCATGGCCACGTTCTAATTAGCAGGAGACAGTTGTGAAGCTGCCGTGTTTGCTTTTTTCCTCTTTTCCACTGTGCTGACTGATAAAAGGAATTGGTTTTTTTCTTTTTCTTTTTTGGTTGTTGACGGATTAACAAGAGGCCGCTGGCAGTCATTTCTCCCGAAGAAGTGAGAAACTCACACTCCTGCCATCCACTTAGAGCTCTTCAAGGCTGTGAAAATGAACTCTCAGAGATAACAAGTTAAGCTAAAGAGAGCGGAGCTCCCAGGTATTTAATCAACAAAACGAAGGGAAATTGTGCTGTGAGTTTTTCTTTAAAGGAACAATTGTGTTGTGCTGTGAGTTTATTTCTCTTACTCTCTATCTGACAGTTTATCTTTCTGTTAGCTAGTTCGTTAGCAAGGCCGCCTTTCAGTGGTAATGGTGATGATGGTGCTAGTGCTGGTGCTGGTGCTGGTGATGACAGAGATGGTCCTAAGAGTCATGGCGGTGGTGGCGGTGGTACAGACACTAAACAAATCCTTATCTTAATCCTTATTTAATTATAATTTTCATGTGGCAACAAAGAGAAAGTACTATCTTAGATTCTTTTCTTCCTCTTGAAATTCCAATGCATTTCAATTTCAGGGCTTTGGGCTTTGGGCTGTTCATGGTCTTCTATCCCTAAATGAGAATAAAGGCTGCCCTACACTACCATTCATTCATTCATTCACTTGCAAGTGTTTGCTGACTGCCTTCTCTGTGCCTGGCACTGTTTGGTCATAAGGAAACAGTGCTAAACAAAAGTCCCCCAAACTTCCACACAGGCAGGTTCCCCCGGGGAAGTGTAGTAGCTCTACCTCCATATATTTGGAATCCAGTGAAAGTTTCATAATTCATCTATGGTTTCTCTATGCCAAACAGTCTCCTGAAATAGATAATGAGGTCCCTGCTATAATTTAAATGTTTGCCCCCTCTGAAACTCATGTTGAAACTTAACCCCAATGTAATAGTCTTAAAAGATGGGGCCTTTAAGAGGTGACTGGGTCATGAGTAGATCAGTCTATTCATGGGTTAATGGTCTAAGAGGTTAGATAAAAGCAGGTTGGTCCCTCAACATGTCCCTCTCACCCTATCATGCCTCTGCCACATCACGATACAGCACAAGGCCCCACCAGATGCCAGTCAGATATAGCTGCCCGATCTTGGACTTCCCAGACGAGAAGAAATAAACCTCTTTTGTCAAGTTCTGTCTCAGTAGCCAGTTATAGCAACAGAAGATGAACTAAGACAGTCCCTAAACTCAGAAATTTAATAAAAGGAAAAAAATACAGGCACATACTGAACTCTTTACTTAAACCCAGCAAAGGAGTTAAGGTGATAATCCAGGGTACACCAAGTCTTGGAATTCTTTGGTATTTCAGGGTTGAGCCTTGGAGGAGAGGAGGGCAGGGGGAAGTGGGCAGGTGTAACAAGGGTGCCCCTGTAGGCAGAAGCCTCTCTGGGACCTGGATTGCCACCAGCAGGAGATTGAGCCCCACTGCTTAGCCCAGGCAGCCCCAGTGGGGAAAGGCAGTGTCAGGCCTGGCCATGTGATCTCCATGCAGGTGTGTGCCACCCTCAGCAGCAAATAGCTGTTGCTTTTTCTGTAATCAGAGGCACAAAATGTGCCGGCAGCTCTGGCTCCTACCCTGGAGGGTGACTGTGACAACCATCAGGGGTTTTCTTGGGAGATGAAAGTTCTGCTTTGCCTCTAGGAAACTGTGGTAGAAACAGATTTTTCTGTCACTTCTTAGGTGACTTGTGATCCTGTTTCCTTTCTGTCCTGCCCAGCAGTTTATAAAGAGATGCCATATGCCCACATCCCCTTGAACTCTGCTTCTCTCTTCTTTAATTGGACTTTGATTCTGGAACAGTTGTGTAACATTGCTTTCTGCAGAAGCCCAGCCTCCTGGCTGCACGCCCTGCCCGCTGCCCTGCTCCAGTTGCCTAAGCCGCCCTACTCACATTCTCCACTCTGTCTTCAAAGACAAAGAAAAGCAATTTTTCATTACTGGAAAAGAGCTTGTTTACAACAATAAGGCTGTCCTTGGCCCATCCTCTGGGATCCGCCCCTTCTGTGGTCCTCCAGGTGATACCCATCTCTTGAGGAGTGTCCAGGCCACAGTTAAACTCTGCACATCCCTTCTCGTAAACATCCAGAAGCTCCCCTTCAGGGCTGTCTCTACTCCAGCCTCATATAGCCACAAACAAACCCTTCAATTCACGTTTCACCACCTCCCAAGAGCTTCCCCAGATTCCTCGCAGTTAGAAGAGGCCGCACCCTCGTCCCTCCCCCAGCGTCTGCCCTGCACGTGTCCTTTGGCATAAACATCATCTGCTCACTGTCCTGGTTTCAACACACTGCCACCTGGACCATGACGCTGGGGATCTGTAGGTCCAGCCTGGGCATAGTGGCCATGAAAGTGAGCTGCCTTCAGGAGTGGGGCCGTGGTCAGGGCTGTCTGCTCCGTCAGGGGCCATGGCGCCCAACAGGGAACTCTGCTGAGCAGCATTCTTCCCGTGCTCCGGGTGGGCCAGGGCTTTCCCCTCTCCCCGCCCTGCCTCCCCCACTTCCTTTCCCAGGTGTGGATCCCTGACAAGCATTTTTACCCCCAAAGCCGTCTCAGCATCTGAAAGCTCAGCTGACGTTGCCAGCTTTCTTCATTCATTCTTTCATATGGCAGATGCTGGACAATGGAGACCCAGCAGCTAAAAGTGAGGGACTTATGGACCAGGGGAGTGAGACAGACTACCAACAAGTAAGTAAACAAATAAAAAGATGGCACATACTGTGTAAACAGAGAGTCCCTCGTGGGACAGAGAATAACTTGGAGGTAACTAGCCAAGAAGCAGAAAAGCTTCAGAGAGGAGGAGACATTTGATTTGAGTCCTAAAGGTGGGAAGCAGCCAGATGTGGGAAGAACTGTTCTATCTGGTTCCATGTGTCCAACTGCCACCTGCACAGCTCCCCCTATGCTTTTAAAGTCCAGGTGGCCCCAAGTGGACTCCCTGGCCTCAATCCTACTCCCACGGCTCTTCCTGTGTTCATGATCACAGTGGACATCTCCAAACCAATGTCCCCCTGACCCCCACTGACTCCCAGCCATTCAGGCCAGACCCCAACCCCTCCCTCTTCCTCATCACCGGACCTTGATGCCATTGACCTTCTAGAGCAGCTACACTTCCAAGTCTATTGTGGGCATTGGTTTGGGCAGGCCCTCAGCCCTGTCACCAACTGTTGCAATACTTACCTGACAGGTGGCCCTTCTCCAGATCCTGTGTCCCTGCCTATATAAGCCTTCTAGCCTCACCTGCTTCACCTTACTTGTAGTATTAGTCTGCCAGAGCTACTGTAACAGACTACCATAGCCTGGGAGGCTAAAACACAGGCATTTCGTGTTTCACAATTCTGGAGGCTGGAAATCCAAGATCAGAGTGTTGGCAGGCCCACTCTCTCTGAGACTCAGGGCAAAATCTTTCCTTGCCTTGTCTCATCTTCTGACAGTGGGCGGCAAACTTTGGTACTCCTCAGCTTGCAGCTATATCCATCCGATCTCTGGCTCTGTCATCACACAGCCGTCTACCCATCATCTTCTCTCTGTGCATGTCTATCTCTGTGCTCAAATTTCCCCTCTTAAGAAGGACATCAATCATCATGACCTCATCAATCATCATGACTTTGTAATAAGGAACCTATCTCCTAATACGATCACATTCTGAGGTCCTGGCAGTGATGACTTCAACATCTCTCTCTCTTTTTTTTTTTTTTTTTTGAGACAGGAGCCTCAAGCTGTCCCCCTGGGTAGAGTGCAGTGGCATCACAGCTCACAGCAACCTCCAACTCCTGGGCTCAAGCGAGTCTCCTGCCTCTGCCTCCCAAGTAGCTGGGACCACAGGTGCCCACCACAATGCCCCACTATTTTTTGGTTGCAGTCGTCATTGTTGTTTGGCGGGTCTGGGCTGGATTCGAACCACCACCTTGGGTGTACATGGCTGGCACCTTAGCCACTTGAGCCACAGGCCCCGAGCCAACATCTCTTTTTTGAGGGAGACACAGTTCAGCTCCTAACACCTGTCCTGCCTTTATCCTGGTCTCAGTCATAGGTTAACACAATATTCTTCCAGGGGGGTCGTGTCCACTCCCCTATCCACAGTCTTTTACCGAGGTCAATGGTTTGATTTTGTAACACAACGATTTTTCAAAGATAATTTCAAGAGGAGCTTCAATAACATAATCAAAGTAGAGGTGCTCTGATTAAAGAGGAGAGAGGTGAGGACTGCAGGTGCCTCACCCCACCTGCCCTGCCATGATGCCTTCACTAGCTGACCTCAGAGGAAGGCATGGGCCACAGTGGAGAAACACTGGCTGGAGAGGTGGCCCCTTGTGGGGGTCCCAGACATGCACTCTGACTCCCACAGGCCTCTGCCCAATGCCAGCTTCAGAGATGCCTCCCTGGATGGCCTGTGGCATGTAACAAATAGTACTTAATCCCCCACTCCCACCTCGCTTTTCTGCTTTACTTTTCCCCTTGTCTATGTCCCCTCTGCACATTAGAAAGAGCTCCCACAAGGACAGACACTTCCTTGCTGCTCATTCAGAGTCTAGAACAGTTCTTGGCATGGGGCAGATGCTTACGAACTTGATCTTTCCCAGCTTTATTAAGAAATGGTTCACATTCTACAGCACTCAAGCCTTTAAAGGTGCACAATTCGATGGGTTTTGTGAATAGAGTATTCATGGAGGTTGTCAAAACACAACAGATGATTCTGGTCTCTTTCTTTGAACAACGGCAGGAAAAGAATATCCTTGTTACCAGCACAATAGTCTCTTACACATGTTTGTGCATGGAAAAGAGAAAACTGGGGGGTTGAGTGATGAGACACACATAGACACAGAGCTTTTAGAGGTGCTATTTTTCTGCTTTCATTTTATGAGAAAATATAGGTATTATATTAAGAAATGGAGGCGTGTAGACACAGATATGCCAACACCTTGTGAATAGATATTAAACGTTGTTAGGTAACGAAGTAACAACTTAAAAAATTAAACAGCTGTAGCTGACATCTATTGCTTTTGTTTGCAGAGAGCCTCCTCATCCGGAAGGCTTCCTTTCCCCATAGACTGGATCGTTGTTACTGTAGCAGCTACTATAATGGTACAATGGTCCCCGGCCTCTGTCTGTGACTGATGCATCTGAGGTGGGTACTAGAACCAAGATGGAAATTGGATTCCAAACCAAGGGATGCTTCATCTGACTGTTCTCTGAAGTAAAAGAGCTGTAAGTTGGAGCTCTTGGTGGCTTTGCTCTGTCATGTGGACTAAGGAGGGGATAAAAATCAGTTGGCAGTAATAGAGAAAAATTAAGTAATGGAAACAGCAAAAGGAATTGGGGGAAAGAAGAGGAGGAGGCAGAAGGAAAGGGGAAGGATGAAAGGATTGCGAAGGCATGGAATTCCTGGAACGGGCTTCAGTGCGGTCTGCTTATATCACTGTCCGTTGTTCTATGAGATGCTGCTTGGGCCAAAGGTGGCCTCTTACCATCTAAAGAAACTTAGAAAAGCATTCAGCAGGTTAAATGCATGTGATTAAATTTGACATTCTTGAAGAGAATCATTTGCATCATCAAATGTTTTCTGGAAGCTTTTCCTCCCTCCCACCCCAAATTATTCCCTGCTGCTTGTGATTCTTCTGAGTGTTCATCTCAAGTTACAAAAGGCAGGGCCTCTCAGGCTCTCAGGAGAGGCCTTCTTCACCCAGATACTCCCACTTTGAGCCCCCGTGGCCCACGAAGCAGATTTGGTCCCTCCTAAATTTCCTACTCCCACCTGAAACAGAAATCCTCCAGGGAAACCTTGTTTTGGGTTTTCTGGTGGTAAGAGAGCCCCAGGGCCTCTGATCCTGTGTCTGGGTACTACACTCCCCCTGCATCCCCCGCAGAGGTTCCCTTTGTGGTATAGTCTCTGCCACCTCCCGGTTGGCCTGTGCTCTCTACTCCCAGTGGTGACTCTTCTGGGGAATGTGGGGACTGTGAAAACTCGGAAAGAGTGTCAAGGAAAGCCTAATTCAGCATCAACCAGCGACTATCCTGGGTCTAAACTTCTCCCTGCTTGTACATAAAAATATAATATGGGGTACTTAAAAATTCCTTGAGAGGATAAACCTCATATTAAATGTTCTTAAAAATAGACACACACACACACATACACACACAGAGGGACATAAGAAAATCTGGTAGGTGGCAGACATGTGAGTCACCTTGATGGTAGTGATGATGGCATGGTGTATACACATGCTCAAACTCATCAAATTGTACACACTAAACATGCATAGCGTTTGTGGGTTTGTTTTTTTTTTTTTTTTTTTTGTATATCAATTATATCCCAACAAAACTACTTAGACAAATAAAAAACCTTTCCACCCTCACCGAGACACCTCAGGGAGAGGGATGACTCCCAGAGGTATTTCTTGACACGGACAGCACAAAGGATAAAATTTGGGACGTTCATCCAAACTTAAAAAGGAGCATATCAAAGACACACGCTCTGGGTCATAAGGAACAGAGATGACCAGCCTTGTTCTAAAGACTGTAGATACATTTTTATTAAACCAAAACCCCCAATTTAATTCTCTTCCATGGTTTAAATTACAGTGGATTAAATAAATGTTTTACCTTTTTTTCCATTGTTCTATATGTGTATAACCAGCAGTAAGAGAATGCTAATATTTTGGCAAAATGAAAAACAATCGTGATTTTTCCCATTGACTGTTAAGAGCCTGGTTCGGAGTTTCAGCTTGCATGGTGATTTTTACGGTTCGGTATCATCTCCCTGCAGAGTGAGATAACCTTATTAGAACCATTTGTCCAATGCTTGTGTCAGAAGAGGCCTGTTGAGCACACTAGCTGCCCTTATGCCTATCGCCCCAGTGGTAGACTAAGAGGCATAGTCTCCCCTGTCTTCCCGGGGTATAAAATGAGGCTCCAAGAAGACATTCTGTATGTAGAAGCATTTTTTGAGCACCCAGATGAAGGGTTTCTTTTCAGCCTCTCCATTCACACTTCCACCTGAGCCGCTGAGAAAGTGACTCTAATATCCCAAATCCCTTTTAAGTTAAAAAATATAGAGAATGCTCTGTTTGCTCAGTAAAGAAAAAAAATAACATTTTTTGGTGATGACATGAAAATAAAATCTTTTAGGGATGAAGGTACAAGAACCATATGTTTACCCATGCTATTTAATTAGTGAGTTAATTATACATATAATTAAAAACACTTTTTTATAAAAAAAAGTTATAAAATAATGATAATTTTAAAGTTTGGTAATGGCAAAATTGAGTATGTGCGCTTACAAGGCTAGATCTGGAAGAAATTAGCCCCAAATCTGGGTGTGCTTTTGGTTACCGCTCCTGTGCCTCTCTCTTGGGGCCTCTATAAACATTTCTGACTGGCACTGACGGAGGTGGTGTCACGCTAATGCAGCCTCGTCATTGAGAACTTTGTTGCTCAAAATAAACTAGTTGAGAAAGAATCCAAACCAGGGGGATAGATAAGGATTCAATATAAGGCTTCATTACTTTCCCTTGTTGCAAGGAAGAGAGCCAATATATATATACACACGAGTACGTATTCAGCTTTCCCACAAACGCTGGATGTTGAGTTACCTTATTTAACTCTCACCTCTGCCATGAAATGGGAAATCTACCCATTTTATAGTGAAGGAAACTGAGGCTCAGAGGTTAAGGGACTTCCCAATGTCATGCAGTTAATAAAACGTAAAATCGAACCCAAACTCAGGGGTCTTGGACTCTGCCCTCTTTGTGGCCTTACCCAGAGCAGCTTTGCCTGTTCATGCGATTTGTCAAGAATCTACATTCTTGGCTCGGCGCCTGTGGCTCAATCAGCTAAGGCGCCAGCCACGTACACCTAAGGTGGTGGGTTCGAATCCCCAGCCCAGGCCCGCCAAACAACAATGATAGCTGCAACCAAAAAAAAATAGCCGGGCGTTGTGGCGGGTGCCTGTGGTCCCAGCTACTTGGGAGGCTAAGGCAGGAGACTCGCTTGAGCCCAGGAGTTGGAGATTGCTATGAGCTGTGATGCCATGGCACTCTACCCAGGGGGATAGCTTGAGGCTCTGTCTCAAAAAAAAAAAAAAAAAGAATCTACATTCTTGGCTACATTGGGGATTAAATTGTCTTTTATATTAGAATAAAAAATAGTTTCAGGTACTGAATTTTGAACCATAGAGTTTGTTCCTCTTCCCAGCCCTGACTCAGCCCCTGAAAGAACTGCCTTGCCAAGTGGGGTGGCCCGGTAGAGGCCACTTGGAGTAGGCAAGGCTTTGACGTATGTAGGAAGCCCTGAGAAAACACTCTCAGCAGCACCAGGGAAAGGCAAGGACCAGCATCCCCTCCCCACGGCATTTGACAATCCCAGAAAGGATCAGGGGCTTGGTGGGATGCATGGAGGTGCACCTACCAAGTTTAATGACATCACTTAGGTAAATAAAAATAAAGGGGAAATATTTGTTTCATTTATTTCATTCATGATACAACCTTCTATCTCAGTTCCTGACTTTCTTTCCAGAGCCTACAGAACAGACCAGTCTTAATACAAAAAACAGATTCAAAGCAACCAGGATGCTCCTAACAGTGCTTAGGAGATGATAAAATTATAATGTTGGTGGAAAGTCATAAAGCGCTTTGATGATGTCATCTAACTCAGTCCTCCTCAATACCCCAGTGAGGTAGATATTCACCCATCTTATAAATGGAGAGTATAAGACAGCTTAGACCACACATCTAAGATCATACAGTCACGATGAATAAATGTAGCCAGCCACTAATCCAGATCCCCTCGCTCAATCTACCCACTCCACTTCCCCACCACTTTTTGGGACAAAGGTTCTGCAAACGCCAGTTAAAATAAACTGAGTTATGAAGGATGGAGATGGCTGATCCAAGATAAAGGAAGCTCTGCACAAACTCATTTACTCACCAGACATTTAAATTAGTAACTACTTGTGCCATCTCGGGGCTAAACTCAGAGTGGCATAGATAAATGAGACATCCCTATGCCTTCAAGAATCTCCCGAGCTAGTACAATATATCTAAGAGAAGAAGAAACTCTTTAACTCTTAATGGAATACATGCTGGTGAAATGCTGGGGCAGTGGCAAACGTATCTTCTCAGTGAGTACAAGCATGGTAGAATGGCCTGACTAGGAAACACCTGCCAACCCTAAGACAAAGGACCCATCCATTAGGCAAAGGATTTTGTTAATAATCTGGAGATCATCAAAAATGGAGGAAAAAGTATCCATTGTACTCAGTACTTCTATGAAACCTACTTATA
>CAUYQV010144355.1:0-34230 GCA_963574575.1 Galagoides demidoff
TTATCCTATTAGGGTACATGTGAATTTGTCTAAAGGTTAAATATAAATGTCTTAACACAACAATTACGAGAAAGACATGATGGCTATGTTAGCCAGTTGGATGAGAGTTTTCCAAACTGCATATGGAAGCAACACACTGTATCCTATGATAGAATTAATGTACACAATTATGATCTAATAAAAGAAAAAAAATAGTGTTTGTAACTTTTTGTAAAAATAGGAAAACCAGGTGGCAAAAAGCCTGGAAGGAAATCTAACAGGCTGTTAAGGCCAGGGTCTCCACCCAGCCCTTCCTCCCCTTCCTTCCTCCCTTCCTGTTGTGCTTCTATTCCCTTTGCAATGAGAAGATGTTCATTTTGGGATCTGCCCTTCCTGCCCCCTCTGCAGGGCCATCTAGGCTGCTGCTGCTCTCCCCGAGGCTCCTGCACCAGGGCACCCATCACAGACCAGGCCCGAGCACCCAGAGGCGGGTACAAGCCCTGTGCAGCTGCGGTGCGCTGTGCTGATGTTTCCAGCAGGGTCCTTGGGAAGAACTCAGCCCTGCGGCTCCCTCTAAGGCCCTTATGGTGGCTCAAAGGGCAACATGTTGTTCCCTGTGAGCAAGGGTGGTGACGTGACAGCAGCTTTTAGACACAAAGACACACAACCCTGGTTAGTAGGCCAAAGATCACTCTGCAGCACTGGGGAGGCCCCGTGGGGGGTCTATTCTCAGCCAAGGTGCTCCCTAAGTACACACAGGGTGGGTGGACTCCTGGGGTAGCCATGGATGGGACCTTCAGTGATACAAAATCATAAAACAACTGAGAAGCTTCGAGGAGCTAGAAATTTCTTCTTCACTTAGTCACTACTCACTCTCTCAATCAACAAATATTTATGTCCATGCCAGGCAGGAACTAGGTACAGGTCCCACTACAACCCAGAGTTCCTACCAGGTACCAAGTGTCATCAGCTGGTGAGAAGATAGACACATAAGTCACAGTCCTTGCCCCTAAGCACCTCATGGAGGGAGGGACACGTCAACCTGCAATGACAATACAGTGTGAGAAGTGCCCTCTAGGGAAACTTGGGGCACTGTGTGCAAAAGGGACACGGGGGTGGGGGATGGGGGGTGGGGGGGGCCTGCTGCCTGAGCCAGCTCTTGCAGAAGAAGCAGAAATTACCAGAAGAAGGTGGTACATTTCAGCCGAGGGAACCACAAGGGTAACTGCTCAGAGTCACGGGCACCTTCTGGGAACTGGGGAAAGACCAACAAGGTGGGTGTGAAATGTTTCTGAGGAAGAGAGAGGAGGAAGCGGAGGGTTGGCAGGGTTGGAAATACTTCCAGAACTTTCCCCTATGATTTCCCAAACCTCGGTCACTTCTGTACTTCCTTTGTGGCTTTTGCCTCAGTATGTCCCACCTGTGGGTTTTTAAATATGTATATAGATTTTTAAAAAATAACTCACTTTAATTAAAAGTTCCACTTACCTGTACGGCCAAAGGAAATTTGGCCTTGTTACTATAAATAGAAAATCCATAACACTTGCTCGCCACGCATGGAAGCTAATCACAGAGGCACACGAGAGGCCTAAGCTGGTGAATTCTACCCAGATTCCGGGGAGCTGAGTCTGAAGCCTGCATTCTCTTTGTTCAAAAAAGGAGGTGAGCCTGTGTCACAGGGTTTTAAAGATGAATGGAGATTTTTTTTTTTTCCAGATAGAAGATTTGAAGGAGAGCGAAGAGGGAATAGATTTCTTACCATATGATTCAAGGTCCAGAAACTGGGTGGTACCTAGAATGTTCTCTCCCCACCAGAAGTGTATGTTTTACGTTCTGAAAACAATCCCAGAGAAAGGCCCTCTGGGGGCAGATGTCCACAAACCCACCCTGAACTTGCTGTGCACTTTAAGTAACATCTTTGACCGTAACTTGGGAAAGCCATGAATGGAGAACCTGGACACTGTCTCCGCAAGAGAGAAGCTGGAATCCCCTGAGCTCTCTGTAAACAGTGCCTGCTGGCAGCTCTGCGCTCCCTAATAGACTGTGCTAAATATTATTCCTGATGCCCCCAAAGTGAGCTTTTATCTTATCGCAAGTTGGTAAATATTATGATAGGTTGTGGTTTTTATTACCACAGAAGCATACATGTGAACTTTCTCGTTTATGAGAGAGGGGGCCAGAAAATCTCAGTGGCGAGAGCTTGAAAGCAATTATATCCTTGTGATTTGGAGGTTTGGCCAGATGTCAAGGGAGTTTATAGCCAAACCACTACTTTGGTGGTGGTTTGTCCCCCAAAGTAATCCAAAAATTAATGGACCAGAAGGAAATAATATGTTTATGTGGTATATTGTGAGAGCTGAGATTTGCTCTTAGAAGAATACCGTGGAAATGTCTTTATCAATAAGGAAAAATGGTGTAATTGGAAAGTATTTTTTGACTTCGATTAATATGTCTTTATTTTTATTTATTTATTTATTTATTGGTGAATAATACTTCCAAAAATGGTAGAAAGCTCAGGAAAAAATTGGGAAAATACTTGTGTGTGTGTGTGTGTGTGTATGTGTATAGATAGGTAAACAGAGAGATGGATAAGTAGATAGCTATGTAAAAGTAGTTAACCTGCTGCCATCAATAAGAATCAACTGCTCTTTGGCTGGGAACCCTTAGCTCAGTGGTTAGGGCGCCAGCCACATGCATGGAGGCTGGTGGGTTTGAAACAGGCCTGGGCTTGCTAAAGAACAATGACGACAACAACAAAAATAGCCAGGTGTTGTGATGGGCGCCTGTAGTCCCAGCTACTAGGGAGGCTGAGGCAAGAGAATCGCTTGAGCACAAGAATCTGAGGTTGCTGTGAGCTATGATGCCATAGCACTCCACAGAGGGTGACAAAGTGAGACTCTGTTTCAACTAAAAAAAGAATAAACTGCTCCAAAACTCCAATTGAAATAAATGAAAAAGGAAATTTTGCCCCCTGCCCTCACCCAGCAGAGGCTTTCTTTGTGTAGTTAGGTGACACCTCCGGAAGAAGGAAAAACGTTTTGACAGATGAAGTTCTCTTTGATGCAGCTGCTGGATTAAGCTTAGTTGAGAAAAACCAAGCAGATAATTCTGGAAATGACCAGTTTGCAATCATTTGCAGAACCCACGGGGACCCGTAGGAACTCCAATATATTAGGTAGAGTCTTCCTTGTACCCAAAGGTGGCTTCTTGAACAATAGGGCCCCAGGCTGGTGAGATTCTAGCCCATCGCCAGCAGCTCAGCTTGCTTTTCTCACATAAGTAACCTGTGAGAAACTGTGGTGACTTGTCCACAGCCTGTCAGACCCATGTGCTATGTCGGCCACTTTGCATTTTGAAGTTTGGCAACCTACTTAAAAACAGGGCAGCAGATAACTATACAAAGTTGTACGCACGAGATGTTCTTTTGCCATTGTTTGGTTTTTCTTAATAATGAAAGATTGGAGAAAGCCAGAAATCTAAGAGGTTGATGAAATAGTCTATTGATGTTAAGAAGATAGGTCTTTATGCATTAACACGGAAAGGGACTCAACAAGTAGAAAAGGAGGACTTCCCAGAACAGTCTCTCTGTCCCTCTCTCTCTCCTTCCCCTTCAAACCTTATATAGAAAATATGTTCCATTTATATTAAGATACGCATAGTTTTATATAGTCACATAATGATTAAAAGTTCTGGGAAAATGATATGATATGAGCCAATCTGGGGGAGGGGGTTGGATGATGGAGATTTTTACATTGTTTATATTGCTTGGTTTTCTATAAACAAGTACTATGCTTGTTTCATATGATGTCTTCCATTCCATCAACTGAGGAACAAAACAAAACCCCCAGCATATCAGACCAAGAGCACTTCTGCTTAGCCATGGCTTTCATTTTTAGCTCAAACGCTGCTTTGTTTAACATAAAATTTTAGTCCTTGGTTTCTCAACCATCTCATGAGAAACTCAGACTCAAAAACAAGGCCTAATTTGTAGTCACCACGGGAGACAGCAGAAAGGCCACCAGCTCAGTCTCTGGCTTGACAGAGTCCATCAAGTGATCCAAGAAAGCCCAAGTGTTCACTTTGGGGGCATCTAGTAGCCTCTGGAATGTTCTGGACGTTTTAGTAACTGCCGTCATATGTGTGTATCACCTTTTCTATTTACAAAAATTTGGGAGGTAGAGATTGTTATTCCCATTATACAGGTGAAGAAACTGAGGCTCAGGGTGCTTAAGTCACTTGCCTAAAGTTCTTGCAAAAGACAAAGCCTATACCTTGATCTCTGCCTGCCTGCCTCCATTTCTAATTTCTAGGTTATTTGATGCATGATTTTAAGTTCTGACTACTTAACCACTGTGGAAAGCTAATCTCTCTCTCTGCAAATCATCAATGCACCCAAAGACTTACTTATTCACCTGCAGTTTCTGGCCCCACAGTAAATTTTCCCTCTTGGTTTGTACAAATCACTGTAGCAATCAAGATGCATGCATCCCATTGTTCTCTGACATTTCAATATTACTACCCTTGGACGGTTTTTAAGCAAGGCAGCAAAATCCTTTCACAAATGAGTTCACTTCAGGGGAAAAAATCTGTTGGCAAGGAATAAACTACAACTTGTCAGACGAATGCATTTTATTTTTTGCTAAATTCATGTTTTCCCTTGTTAACCAATATATGAGCATAAAGACTTTTGTAATATTCATTTTGATGATTCACTAGCGATATCATTATGATGGAATGTTCTCTTAGCAATAGGAATAATTTTCAGATCCTGGGAATGAGGCTTTTAATGATGGTGCTTATAGGATGTTGACTCATGCAAAATTTTTTCTGAGTTAAATTCTTAAAGCAAAATCAAAGTGCCATGTAGTAAGCACTTTGGTGCTCTCTAGAACATTCGCCACTCCTCCCCCTTCCCCATCCCAAACTCTGTTGCAGTCTGGTGGTCAGAGAGTCGCTTCTAGCTCCCAGGGAGGACTCTGAGCAACCCAAGCCAACCACCAGGGGGACCCTTCCCCTTCTGGTTTAGAAATTCTTCTAAGTACTACCGCAAGAATGGAAAACCAAACATCACCCATACTCGATGCTGAATTCAAACTAGTCTATCGAGACTCACATGCACATATGGAAGTAAAACTCAATGGAAATCAGGTAAGTGGGTTAATCCACACCTAACTGATACAATGCACACGTTCTGGATGAAGGGCACGATTATAACTTTGTCTTACAATGTACAAAAGCAAATTATGTAACCAAAATATGTATGCCCCTGTGATATTCTAAAATTAAAAACAGAAAAGAAATTATCACGTCTAACCTAATGAGAACATGGCGTTCCCCTGGCCACCAAAACTGGTTCTGGACATAATATAAACTGCAATCTCATTTGAACCAAAAAAGACATTTAAGGAAGGTGATGGGAGCTTCTTGGAAAAGTTGTTTTGTTCTGTTGTTGTTGTTGTTGTTAATTTTTTTTTTTTTGCACTTAAGGAAGAACCACAGGAAGATAGGAAGAGCCGGTCTCTATCTGGACATTGTCCTGGCTAGGATGAAAGGCTTGGAATGACTGTGGCCACTTCAATGTCACCCAGAGGATGACACTGGTGTGCAGATGAGGATTGAGATAAGAGAATCTCAGGAAAGAGGAGCTGAAACTACTAGTTTGGAGCTTGGCCTCCTGTTGGGTGCTGTTACCTGTGCCAACACAGTTTCTTGTTATGGAAGCCATGAGGTTTCTGTCACTGTGGGTGAAGCATCCTATCCAATACTGGCCACATCATTCCCATGATGTAATTCTCACTGCACCATGACACCGTTGCAAAGACTTCAACAATCTTATCTTCTCTTTAGAGAGAAGTTCATTGTCAACTATTCAACCCCATAGACTAGGAAACTAAGTTCAGGTCCAAAAGGACAGATGACTGAAACCTACCCTAAAATATGACCCTATTTGGGTTTCAGCTTCCCTGAGTTCTCTGTAGGGATATCTAACTCATAGACAACCAAACATATCTAAATAGGGTTTCTAAAGCATTGGTGCCCACTCAGAAGAGTACATACATTGATTTCCATCAATCCAGTTGAACCTAAATTGAGGCTAAAAGTCATGCAACCTCTTACCCTGGGCCTATAGATGGAAAGGAATTTTTTTTTCTATTTGAGACAGAGTCTCACTCTGTCACCCTGGGTAGAGTGCATAAAATTTTCTATTCTTCAAAGGTATAGTTATTTAGGTTTCTATTAAAGCGAAAAGATAAACACCCTAACTAATCATCAAATTCCTCCAAGCCCCACAAGTCTAGGAGCACAAAAAGAATGTCACTGTGGATAATGCCCAAATGGCTCTTGCCCTAACTTGGTACCACAGGGCTGCAGCCAAAAATATCCCTGAGATTCCCCAGAAGCATCACTATGTGTAAAAACAAGACAGACTAATTCCCCTGTCAGTAACCACACGGGACCTATTTCTTCCCGGCCTCTCTGCTCTCAAGTTCTTCCCCCAGGGCACTGCTCCCTCACCTAGAGATATTCTAACCCAGATGAGGCACCCAGAGTGATAAGCTTTTATTGTAAAATAGGAGAAAAAAATTTTCTTCCCTCTTACATGTTAAATTCTACTAGGGGTCCCCACAGCAAGGCTACTTGAGCCCTAGTGCCCTGACTCCAGCCCTGCTCTTCTGGGTGGTAAGGCACGTAGACCCAGAGGAGAGCCACCTCTGTGCTGGATTTTGCGTCTTCCTTTTGAGAACTAAGGCTTTGCCACTGGGGTGAAACCTGTCTGTTTCATTCCTCCTTCCCTAGGATGCATTCTCTCCCAGGAAGCCACTCATTTCTTTTGCAAAGAAATCCCTGGACAGCCCCGCCCACCAGTTCTCTAAGGAATACCCCAAACTGCTGCTACTAAAGCAACGAGTAACACCAAAATAGAGTGTCTTCATAGTAGACGGAAGAAGGAACAGGAGGGTTTGGAAAGGATGCTCCCTTGAATACCAGTCCCAGGTGATGTTCAAAAAAAAAAAAGTTCCGCAGTCAAATTAGTTTGGAAAGGGAAAATAGTATAGTTCCTCTGCTCCCACCCCACTAGCCCTTTAGAGAGCGTTAATTAGCACATTAAAGGCTCTGAGAAGTCCTGCAATAAACCCGATTATTTTTGTTTAACCCATTATTTCTTAGGTTCACGTAAGCAGAGAGTTTCCCCCCAGCCCCCTGCTGTACCTATTAACATTCTACCAAGCGGTTGGGAAAATGGCAGTTGTGAATTGGAACACTCACCTGTTCAACTTTCTGTGTTGTGATTTGGGGGATGATAGAAGGTTATGTGTGTGTGTGCACGTGTTAAGCTGTCGCTTGGGGTGTCGGTGGTTGGTTTCAGCAGCAGGATTAATGTGGCAGCTCTGAGTGGCACATTCCTCCAAGCACAGGAGGATGGGAACGGGTCCCCAGGGCTGCGACACATGCTGAAATATTTCCCCCACAGCATGCTCCTAGGGTTTCAATACCAAGAAAGTTGCCAGGGTAAGCTTTGGCACAGACAGCCCATCAGACAGAATTGCTCCTTTTTGGAACTGAGGAATTCACACCCACTCTGAGGCTGGCGTGGGCACATGCCTCTCCCAGCTGGTCCCTTTGGAGGAATCACAGCTTCCAGAATGTTTGGGCTGCTGGAGAGAAACAAGAGGCTCAGAGGTACAAAGATGCTGTCCTTGAAACAATGCAAAGGCAGTCCATTTTATGACAGAAAGAGAGGCTCCTGAACCTCAAATCTCCCACAGAAGAGGCTCCCGAGTCCAGAAACCACAGGAGGAGCCAGCAAAAGGACTGTCCCCAGGCCCCAGGCCTGTATCAGGCCACGAAAGATGAACAATCTGCTGAACAATGGCAGGGCGGGTGAGGGCTGTGGTTCTGGTCAGAAAGAATGATGCGAAGAGCAAGGAAAAGGCTGGCAAAAGTAAATGCTTTGTCCCCTGGGCGTAATAGATCTCCAGAGACATGATTCTAAAGAAAGCTTAATTAAATTTAATGGACAAACCTCTTGGTGCTAGGAGGCATTTTAATATGGTATTTCAGTTCTGGGTAGACAAAAATCAGTCTTCCTTGCCTCGCTGCTCTCTCCTTTATGTGCAACAAACTTCCTGATTAGCACCGTAACTCTCACGAGTGTCCCATGGTCCCCTTTCTGCTGATAGTCCCTGCAGGACACCGGAGGGGGCTGCTCATTGAATCTGCAGGACCCTGGCCCACACACCAGGAGGGGGCTCTCCCTGGGAAGGGCTGCAATGTTCTGACCACCTAGGAAACTCCAGTATCTAGCACAGGGCCTGTTGTCAAGGCTATTTGATGAATAAATGAAAGGAAGAAGGAAATAGAGGGAGGGAGGGAAGAAGAAAGGAAAGGAGGGAAAGTAAAGAAAGAAAATACACTGAGAAGAGCAGTAGCTGGAAGAGGTGTCCCGGGCGCAGCCCAGTGAGAGAGCAGGGAGGTGAGGCTGTGTTTATTCAGCAGGGAGCAGTAACAGAACCTCAATACTCCTATCCTGATCAGGTGATGCTTCTTCTCATCCCTGCCTACCCCCCTTCCTGTCTCCCACATCACCCGTGATTAGGAGAGACTGACCTCACTCCCAAGTGGGACTGGTTGGCTGAGGCTGATTCCGTCCTCTTGCAGGGATGTGTTCAAGAACGATCAGCTGATCCGACTGGGTCAACAGAATGTGAAGGTGCTTTGCTAGGTGTTTCTGAGCGTTTTCTTGTCCTAGGAGAGCTCCCAGAAATGATTCTCTTCTTTCTTTTGAGATCCAGAAAGAGTACTGCCATCCCATAATGGTTTGTGGCTGAGGCCAACACGTGGGGGAGTGGGATTCAAGAGAATCACAAAAGGTAGATGCATTGGATGAAATTCACCCCAAAGCTCATCTGACTCCCAGACTTCTAGGTAGGGTTGTTGAGCAGCAATTGTATTTTTCTGACCAGTTTGAGTTGGATTTTCTGTTGCCTACAACCAAAAGTATCCTAACTGATCTACCCCTAGTGATGATTACTCTTTGAACCACCACCAGGGAGCAATCTTTTCTCCACCCCAGGCTGGAAGTTGGATGGGGAGGAAATGGGAGAAACCAATCACAACAGTATTAGCAGTGACCACCCTGTGTTCCCATGCCAAGCCCACCAGACCCTGTGATGGACTTCCATGGGCCAAACTTCCCCCTTTCTAGATTGATACACAAAGTAAGAGATCTGAAAAAAGAAAATCTTTGAAGAGCTTTACCTATCTCTGCTTCTGACTATGTGACCTAGGGTAAGACTCTCAGCCCCTCTGAGGCTGAATCTGCTCACTGCTGTAATGAAGGTTGAAAAAGATTCCTAGGTCACACATTCCTCTCGGAATTGCTGGGGAGATAAAATGTAAAGTAACTCTGAAGAACTGCAAAGATCAATAAAGTTGCTATTATTATCTTCATTTGATCTGATTTTCATTTCTTCTTATCTCCCTAGTCTGCCTAGAGGACAATGCTAATATCTGAAAATTTAAGTCTATATTTAACTTCTTCATGTAGTACTGATTCCAATTCAGCCTTTATAGCTATTATTTCTACCTACTTCCAAAATGATTTGGGAAAAAGCTCAATACAATAAACACCAAAATAAGAATGCAAAGATAATTAAGTAAGGAAGGTGAGAAATCATTGTTCCAGAAAAGCCAAATGAAGTACTTTTGTAATTGAGCCCCAAAACTTAATTCTGAGCTTCCTGGCAGCCAAAGCAAAAAGGGAAGAAAACTAATTTTTTAAAGTCAGTATTGTGCAAAGCTTTAGGTAGGCCCTGTGAAAGTCATAAAAATGAATAAGACATGGCTCCTGCCTTCAAAGAGTTTACAAAATAATGAGGGGAAGAAAAAGAATCTATCAGTAAAAATAGTAACATAGCTATATTAGGCACAAAATAAATTTTATTAATTACCATGTAGAGAAAAGCTATAGGAATAATGAGGGGAGAGATTAATTCTAGCTTCTGAAAAGGTTTGGGCCTTAGGTAGAGTTGGAACCTGGTCGTTAGACTGGTGGAAGGGCATTCTGGCATGAGCAAGAATATACCAACAACAAATTTAAGAAAGAGTGAGTAACGTGCTTGGTCTGAAGTGTTCCTAGGGTGTGGCACATGTGTGCATGTGTGTGTGTGTGTGTGTGTGTGTGCACATGCCCATTTTTGTTCATTAGGGAGAGTAGGTAATAAGGTTAGTGGGAGAAATTGGCATCAGTAACAACAGTTTTTGAATGCCATTATCAGAAAGTTTAACTTTATTCTGTAGGAAAGGAGAAAAAGACACAGAGAGTGATTCAGTAGGAAGGTGACATGATCATAGTTGTTCACCAAATAACACAGTTTTGGTGGTGTTTTCCCCCCCGGAGATCAAAATTGAAAGTGTGGTTCTGCTGTGAGCTAATATATTTCCGTCAGAAACTTATCCTTCTCCTGTGCCATTCTGTGTTCCCTTGACAATTTTTCATTCCATTGATTCTAAGTCAGTTATTCCCAGAGAAAAGACAGAAATTCATCATCTTTCCCTTTACGATTTCCTCCTCTGTCATCAAACACATCAGCAGGCATGAGTTTTATCATAATTCAATGCCCGCCTTCCGCCCACCTTAATTACATGCATTTCCACCTGATAATAATTCACTGGAGTATTAGAGAAGATCAGGAAGTTAAACTTCTTTTGCCTTGGCAACTAACTCCTTTGGGAGAGTTCCCACAGCAGTGCCCGGGACAGGAAGTTGTCTCTCATGGCCTTTCCATGAGCAAGAGATAGGTGGCCTCGAAGGCTCTGAATTTCTCCCCTTGTTGGAATAGGGCAATTCAGCAGTGGAGGGGGCTTTAGGAACAAGGACTTGGGATATAGTCAAAGGAAGAAGCACTGATAATGGTTTCTTGCCAGCAAACAGCCCTAAGAACTTTGCTTTCCTTTGCCCGAGATAATAACCTTGATACCAATCATTGCCAGGAAGGAACAAGCAAGTTGAAATTTGTTGGTCACTCAGCATCAGAATCCTAGGATCAAACTCAAGCTTGCTCACTTTTCCTACAAATATTTAACCCTCTATTCCTCGCTATTTGAACAGCTGTCTAATCCAGACTCACACAAGGGTCTCTAAAAATCTTTCTCGGTTCCCTACTAAGAGTCTCTGACCTATCATTTGCTCATCTGTATAGTGAAGTGTGGCTTCATGACTATAAATTGCTGATTTAATTAAAACCGGGACCTTTCTGTCATTTAATTACAGAGAGCTGGGCAGTGCCTTAAGAGGGCTGCGGATCTCAAAGACGTCAGGGAGTCTCTTTGCAGAGGTGGGGGTCTCCTTCAGCTACTGCTTCCTTGTGACTATGAATTGGCAGGAAACAGAAGGTGGGTGGTGGTTTCAAGGATAAGCGCAGAACGCCTCTGGGGAAGAGAGAGTCAGGCCTTAAGGATGAGTTTCCTGGGCGCGGCAGGAGTACACTGAGAAAGAGGACAATGAGGAGACCAGAAGTGTTTGGTCAAGTCATAAGCCAGAAGTTGGGAGTTGGGAGAGAGATGAGACAAAGAAAGGGGGGTTGCAATCAGCATAAGAAATAAAAGTACAGTTCTCTTCTCTTTCCACTAGTGCGAACATAAGAAGTGATTTTAAGAACAATGTCCGAAGTCCTATTTTAAGTGTTTTGCTGAACTGTGAAGTCATTGCCTCAAACCTTCAGGAAGTGCTTTCTGAGTCAGGAGGTCCCTGGGGAAGAAAGACATTGGAGTGGTGCCCAATGGGAAGATCCAGAGAAGCAAAGGGGCGGTAGGCCTTGACGGCAAAACAGAGCGAAGCTGTAGAATTCAGCAAAAACAGAGATTCAGACTGGAGATGGCTGTAGAAAATCTGAGTTACCCCAAGAATCACCCCAAGATTTGAGAGGATCACTGTGCCCCACTCTGTGTGCTGGTGAAGGCTCTAGATAGAAAAATCTCACAGCTCAGCCCAGCAGGCAGGAGGACTTGGAATATCCCAGAATATCCCAGTAGCCAATGTTTGAATTAAACGCGAATACTTTGATCCTTAAAAATGCTATGTGATTTCTTTTCCTTTTAAATATAACACAGGTAATTTTTCTGGGAATTCAGCAATTTTAACTCCTTTTGTAGAATTCCAAAAAGCCTAAGGGAGGGTAGATGCATTCATACCTTTTTTTTTTTTTTACAAGAAGATTCAGCACTTTTTTACAGGAGAAGCTCTTGACTTCGGAGAATCTTGGTTTGCTTCTGATTTTTTAGAAGAGGGGGTCACTGTTAGTTGCAACACATTCAGTGGTTTACGGGTCAGCTTCAATCAAATCTGATTCATTTCACCTCTTTATTTGTGTCCACAGGAGAGGGAACAGAGGGTGTAAAACCAAAGCTGATAAACTGAACAGTTGGGGCTCCCGCCCTGCAGAAATATTGCCATCCCATCAACGCTCTGGGTGTGAGAGGGTCTGCCCCTTCACAGCCCCCTCTGCCATGTGGGATGTGCTTGGCCTTGGACGCTTGTTTCAATGTTTCAATGGCTTCCTCCCCAGCCTACTGTTTGCACATATTTGGGCGGAGAGACACCATGAGGAAGAGAGGCAAGGAAATAGAAATTTTGAAAGAGAAATCAAACACAAGTCATTTCCTGGACTTCAGATGTTCATGAAACTTTAAAAGTGAAATGAAAAATGACATGACTTTCAGGAACTGGATTTTTCTCTTCTTTCTAAGACCCTGAGACACACACACAAAATCCCACACTAGAAGATTCCTCCTAAGTTATCCAAAGCCATTGGGTGACTGCCCGAATTCTGTCCTAGCTGACGGGAGACTGGAGATGGCTGGCGAAAACCACACAATCAGCATTTCAAAAAACATCTCACAATTGTGATCATCAATGTGAGGGGTTAGTTCAATAAAATGTGAAAGGCGTATTAATGACCCCTTGGGCTGTCCAACATAGCATTTCATTTTCCCTTCCGTAGAGGCAGAGAGTAGGGCCAGCAAATAAATTATAGATGAAACCCCCATCATATGTTTATAAATACACTAACATTAGCATTTTACTCCCTCATAAATCTGCAGCAAACACTCAGGCGCGCAATCGAGAGCCCTGTAAAACAATGATATATTCTCTGCCGGCGGGCACTGACTGGTGGCCCATGCACTCCCGGTGCTGTTCTTCACCCAGGCTCCCTCCGCTCATGCCCCCTCATTTAAAATCCATTTTAATTTAAAGATGCGCGAGGCAATGCTCGTGGTACATTTACTCATCCTAGTTATACATCATGGAGCAAGGAAAAGAAAATTGTTTCATCTAGAGATACGGTTCAATGTGGTCACCACTGAACAGTGGAGTAATTACCATATCAGGCCCACTCAAAATGCACTCAGGGTGTTCTGTGACCTATCATTTGCTAATCTGCATAGTGAAGTATAGCTTCATAACTATAAATTGCTGACTTAATTAAAACCAGGACCTTTCTGTCATTTAATTACAGGGAGAAAGGTTATTGCTTAAATGCAATTTTCCAAATGTGATTTCTTAACAGTTATTAACTGCTTCACCATCATTTATTGTTTCAGATTTTTCAATTTGAAAATACTCCCCGTGACAGAAGTAATGACTTCATGAAAAACTCAATCTAGAGGGAGGCCAGCCAGCCCATTTGTTTCTCATAAGTGGAGCCGACAGGAAACTGGAAAATGTCACTGAGGATCCCAGGATGGCTCTCCCTTTCGTGGGAGTAATTAAAACCCAGAAGGTTGTATCAAAGATGAAGAGAGAGATGGTGGACATTTTAAAAGTGATTCCTCCCATCCATGCTCCCTGACAGGTGTGCTGGCTTTACAAAATACGATGGCGGCAGTATTTTGGCCAGCAGGTAGCACTGGGAACTGAAAGAGAACCAAAGACCGAACTCGGGCACCGATTTGGGAACCAAAGCTATTAGACGTCGAGTGGAAAGTGTACATGTTCTTTGTAAAACTCCTGCATCTAGAATTCCTTCTCCCACAGAACCACTGCAAGTCCAGACGTGGCAGATAGCCCCACAATAAAGAGAATGGTCACGTTTTCTTCAATCCCATGTCTTGCTTCTATCCTTCGGTGGTTGCAACTTCTCTTTTTCCCCCAAATTTTAATACGCAGTTTGGAGGTTATGCAAGTAAATTAGAGTGGCTAATCATGCCAGCTAGGTAACCTGGACGCTTTAGCACCCACCCAAGCACTTCTTCAACTACAGGGAATTTAGTATTTGTCTTAATTCCCGTGCACTAAACAGAGACCTGGGAAGCCAGTAAACTCAACCCCTGCCCTTCTGTCTTTCCAGCAGAGGATCCAGAAATTTCCCTGGGGAGGGGGGAGGAGCGAGATCTGATCTTTTCCTAGACCCTGACAGTTCTATGTTAGAAAGTTTACAAAAGCAAACACGTGTGCTTGCTGCCTCCAGGAACCTGAGTGTTGGCTCCAGACAAAAACTTTCTTGTTTACTATTTAAGAAAATCATCCTTAAGCTTCACTCATTTTAGGATGGGGTTAAAGTTAAAATTGCTCAGACAAAAAAGTGAAAATACACCCGATTTCTGTATATTTTAGCCATCTCTTTTGGATTTATTCATTGTGGCAGATACACAAAAATGGCTAATGAAGATTTCATAAAATCTTACTCAGATGATTATTTTTTTTATTGTTGGGGATTCACTGAGAGTACAAGAAACCAGGTTACACTGATCGCATTTGATAGGTAAAGTCCCTCTTACAATTGTGCCTTGCCCCCAAAAGGTGTCACAAATCGAGACCTCATCCTGTGTCCCTCCTTCTCTTTCTGCTCTCCCCCCCTACTATGTCATTAATTGTCATTATTTGTCCTTATATCAAAATTGAATACATAGGATTCATGCTTCTCCATTCTTACTCAGATTATTAATAATCCCTTGTGCTCTCCATCAGCAGTGAGCTTTGAAGTTTTCAGAGTATTTTCAGACACTTTGCCAATTTCAGTGCAATTATGCAAACATTTTAGTCACACAAATATTAAAATATTAGAAGGGCTGGCAATAGGGGAAGTCATGTGCTCCCTCCTCCAGTGCCTTAAGGTAGCAAGGAAGATGTTTTCAAAAAGGCAGCACTGTGTGCTCCCTCCACTTTTTCGTTTCTTTGTGTGTTTTTGGCAAGAAACAGAAACACACTCAAACTTGATCAAAATAAGTAAAAGTAAACTTCAACACACATAGTTAGAGACCTCCCCAGGGCATCTTAGGACAGCAACCAAACTATACCCAGGCTTCAAGTGAACTATAGCAGGAAAGCTGGGATGCAAGGCTGCTTTGTCTCAACAAGCCACATAGTCCCCATGTCTACATCTCAGCAGTCTCTGCTCTGATTTTCTTCTTTCTTGACCATTTCCTCCTCTTCCTCATGTCATGCATGGTCCAACATGGTAGCCATCCTGGCCTCACTACCATATTGCGAAGTAGATTTCACCCCCTGTATTGCCACAAATACATATTTCACAGGCCAAAATCTATGCTCGTGACTGGCATCTAGTCTCCTGGGACTGAACCCTCTACCCACGGGACCTGACCTTAGATAGTGTCAGAACTGAAAGTAATTAGAGACCACTCTCCTTTCCTGCTGGAGGATCTGCTCCAGAATTCATTGCCAGTTGGGGAGGAATCCCCATGCACTTGTAGGTAACCGGATGTGACGTGCTCTGTGTTGAGTGGGGACGGCTGTGTGAGAGGAGGAAAATGCCTTTGGGTTTTTACTCTCCTCGTCTTAGTTCAAATGGCTGGAAGAGGTCATCAGCTGTCTAAGAGCTTCCTGATTTAGAAAACAGCAAATCATGGGTTAGTGGCTAGCTGGGCCTTTGGACAGGGCAAGCCTTAATAGACATATCTAGTACAGCAGATTACAAATTATGATCTTTATCTGAGAAGTAAGGAAACCAAACCTTACCAGGTTAAACACTCAGCTGAGCTTCACGTGGCAGTTCCACGTCACATCATGTCTGTGTTCTCTCCCAGTCAGGGCCTTGTCCGGGGCTACAAATATCAAACTCATTTAAGCAAGAGATTATTATTATACATGTACACACAACTATAGGCTTTCATATTTATTATGTTTCATCGTAGCCATTAACACAAACATTCCCCCCCACAACTGGCAAGAGTACAAATCTTCTAGTCAAAGGAGAAATTCCATTGGTTTAAAATGAGGGAATAAATTATTTCTTTTTGGTAGTTAATACAACTAAAGCTTTCATTTGGACCCTAATTAGCTAATCTATTGACAATTAATATCACTTAATCAGGAAGATGGTGGAAGAGAGTAACAGGGACTAATGCGCATTCAACGTTTTAATTTGGAAGCAGCTTGCTACATTTTTTTATATGCCAAACGCATAATAGTGACAATTAACACCATTCTTGCTGTGATGGCTTCGTATTGGACCTAAATCTGGCTCCATCATGGATGGAACCACAGGATGGGATCATGGGATGCGACAGTGCCCTAAATGACTTGCTTCAAATCTGGGCAGAGGAAATGATTTGAACCCCTTGCACACCACCACCACCAGAAATGAGGGGGTTTTGGAGAAAAACTACCCTATGTCTTATAAAATGAGAGGATCTGATAGAACATTGTTTAGGATGGAATATGTGATATGCAAAGAGACAAAAGGAAGACAATTTTTGCATATGCTGCTGCCTTTTTTGCTAGTGGGCACCCCAGTTTGGTCCACCACCTTGCGGCCTTGTAGCAATGCAGATCAACAAGCCACAGACCAAGCTTGGCACACAGAGGTCACTTCTGTGCCTAACCCTGCAATTTAAAGAGATTGCTTCTTTGAAACCACTGTAGTTAGAAAACCACACTGCCTGATTCTGGACGAATTCCTTTGCCCCCGACATATCAGTGTGGTTTTGATGTTGTTTATAACAGCTTTATTGTGATGTTATCTACATACCATAAGAGGCACCATTTAAAGGGTGCAATTCAATGGCTTTCAGTATATTCATAGAGTCATCCAACAATCCCCACAATCAATTTTACAACATTTCATGAACCAAAAAGAAATCCTGTGCTCCTTCGCAGTAATTTTCCAGCTCCCCTAATCCTAGGCAATCACCAGTCTACTTTCCGTCTCTAAACATTGCCCTATTCTGGACATTTCATATAAATGGAATACTGTGTGTTCTTTCATGTCTGGTTTCTTTCACAAAGCATCATGTTCTCAGGGCTCATCTGAACAGGTTCTAGCATGATCAGAACTTCATTTGTTTCCATGACTCAATAATATTCTATTGTATGGACATACACCATTTTATTTGTTCATTCACCAGTTGATGGACACTTGGGTTAGTTACACTTTTTGGTTATTGCAAATAATGCTGCTATGAACATTCATGTATAAGATGTTATTTGACCATATGTTTTAAAGTCTTTCAAGTATATCCCTAGGAGTGGAATTGCTGGGTCATCTGGGGTCTTAGTGTGGGCCGCTATTAAAAAAAACATTCTAAACTCTTTGGCTTATCAACATCAGAAATATATTTCTCACAACGATGGAAGCCAGAAGTCAGAGGTCATGGTGCCAACATGGTCAGGTTACGGTGAGGGTCCTCTTCTTCTTGTTGTGTCCTCACATAGCAGAAAGCAGACAGAAAGAGAAAGCAAGTGCTCTTCTCTATGTAAGGACACTGGTCATGGGCATGAGCGCTTCTCTTTCTTAACCTAATTACCCCTCCAAGGTCCCACTTCCTAACCTCGTCACATTGGGGATTAGAATTTCATATGAATTTGGAGGAGACACAAACCTTTAGTTCACCATGTATGCTAACTCTTGCATTTAACCTTTTGAGGAACCACCAGACTATTTTCCAAAGTGCTGCCCCATTTACACACCACCATCCAATTTATTTTAATAAGTGGATTTCAGAGCTTCCAGCAGCAGATCTGTCTATCCTGACCACCCAACCAGAGTCTTTTCACACCCTGGGAAGCCAGTAAAATAAGCCTTCAAGAGGACTGAGTAAGGCAGGCACCCTGACTCCTCCTCCAGCCAAGAGATTTTGGAAGGAATCTTAATGAGGGCTTAGTCCGGTGTTTCCCAAAGCATATTCCATTTCGACCTTGAGGTCACGAGATGTGACTAGATTCTCTTCTTCTTTTCTGAAAAGGGTGATTCTTGCTCAAATGTATTTGAGTATTACTGAGTTAAACCAGGTTAAACAGATTCTTTATTGCAGGATTTCTCAGAGCTATTAATATGCTAATGTATATCATAAATTTCTAAGAGGTAAATAGAGTGTGCGGAGTTTCTAAGCAATATTTGACCATAGGACGAACATTTCCCTCCCCCCTTTGGGAGCAACTTCCAAAAATTATAATCCTCAAAAGACACTTTGAAATGTTGATCTGGTCCAATCCCTCACTTGAGCACCTGCTCTCTCCCACTCTCCCAGAAGTTCCTACAGATCATAATCCTTTATGCTGCCATTTACTGAGGGACTGCTAAGCATCACGTCAGCTACCGGGTACTTCCCATATGTTCATTTGGTTGATTCTTTCCAAAATTACCTCAAAAAATGGGAAGAAGAAAAACCCTTTCCAAAAAGAATAAGGGAGAATGATGGTATTCCCATCTTACAGATGAATAAACTGAGGCTCAGAGAGAGTAAGCCACTTCCCCCAAGGTAGCGCGACTAAACAACAGTGTTGTCTGGACTTGAGTACAGGTCTGTCTCTCCTCAGGCCTCTATTTTGAACACCACACCACACTGCCTCCTAGGGAGTGTGCTTCATGTTTTTCTGAGGGACTTGACACCAATTTACAGGTTGGAATATATGGACAGCAGGGCCTGCCAAAGGCCAAACTGGAAATCCAAATAGAAAGGTCAGTAAACAATTGATATTACGGTATTCTCAAAAGATAGGCTAGGTTCTGGCAAGACTTTTCCTTCCTCAGACTTAGACGTGGTTTATTATGTACACTTGAGTTTATTGCTCGTCTTTCCCACATGGCTATTTCACCCAGGAGTGTAGATAGTTTTTCACTGGAGCAAAAATTAAGCACTGAGATATTCGGAGGAAGTGAAGACCAGAAAACTCAACCAGGTCCAATCCAGCTGCGAGATTACTGCCCCGCAGAGCAACACGCCTGCACAGCGGCTCTGTGCTGTGTAGTGGTACGGAACGTGGCAGGTGAAAGAGGCATCAGTTGGCTGGGTGCACTGAAGGGGGCCACAGGGGTCCTCTAGAATGCTCGTGGTTACCTCCGTGGCTGACCCTTAGAAATCCCAGCCACCCTGTGGCCCGGTATCTGCAAAGACATGTAAATCTGACATTAAAAGAACTAAGAGCAATTTAAGTGTTTTCTGTAGTAACTTTGACAAGAATGAGGATGAACGGGTCTATGTTAAAAATATGTAAGAAGTCTCAGAATTAATTTTCTGTAACGCTGCCTCTTCCTTCCTATCTCTATCATATACAGCAGGACGTCAAAGGCCCTCTCTTCCCCAACTCCAGGTTCCCCTAGGACTTTGTCTGGAGCTCACAGCTCAGAGAGGGATTTTCTGCTCTTTCTCCTTACTACTTTTTTCCTCCATTCTTTTCCTCCCGCCTGCAGTTCCCTGTCCTTCCCAATTTAAATCCTGCTGCCTTGCTGGCTTCTCTATGACCCCCAGACTCTCTCCCTTATCTCCACTGCATAGTGACAGCTCAGGCTGGCAGGTACTCGAGTGGGCATGTGTCTGCGTAGGTGTGGGGGGGTGAGAGTAGCAAGGAGCCTACGATGAGGCACTTCAGTCACTATTTACACTGTGAGGTACATGAACACACACCTCACTCTGAACAAATATCTTGGAAAAGTAAATACATTCACTTAAGGCGCCTGAAGGGCCACCAAAAGGAGAACCAGGTAGCACGACCTCTAGCCAGGGTCCTAATGATGCTCTCAGCACACCCACCTCAACACGCCAGCTGCTCCCATCTCTCGCCTCTGCCTCCTCACTTATCTGTGAATTCTGATATGGGAAGGACTGAATCCCGTCACATAGAAAATGATGGCGTTCGGCTAAATAGTCTCTTCCATCTGAGAAGCCAGTGATTCTGTGAAATCGGGGTTCTTTGTAGGGGAAATTCCCACCCTGGAGGAGCTGCCTTTTTGCTTCGCTGGTGGAGAAGCCATAAGTCCTACGTCTAGGACAGTGTTACATCCAGAGTGAAGGGGCAGCTCTTAGAGCTGTCAGTCCTGACCCCATCCTAAGTCTTTCCCCTTGGAAAGAAGATACCACAGTTGTTAATTCTTCAGCGTCTCCCCTCCCTCAGCTGTTCTAGTACTGGCTGCTCTTGATCCAGTCACAACCCCTCACTGTACGATCACGTGACTAAGTAAAAGTGGTGGCCAAGTGACTCAAGGCCAATCATGGTGTATCCTTGGGGATTTTTTTGCAAATATTCTTTTGCAAGAAAAAAAAAAAGCTCTTTTGCACCTTGGGTAGCAAGCTACAGCTCCACTCTAGGAGGCAAGCCTAGCGTGGCCTGAGGCCATGTCTCCTGTCACTTGAGAATCTGGCCCAGAGAATAAAGTCAACATAGGGGGAGAAGCAGAAAAGAAACAGAAGAGCCTCCTCCTGGCAGGGGTGCTCCTGGATCCTGGCTTCCCTGAGCCCAGATCCACCATACTGTTTCCACAGTTTGAGTCAGCCAGCCAAGGAAGCCTTTTTTTTTTCCGCTTAAGCCAAGTTCATGTGGGTTTGAGCCACTTACCGGCAAAGAGCCCTGAGACTCAGAAATGGTATGAGAAATCGGAGTTGGCATCCGCAGAGGGCTGGGGGTTTGAGGGGCATCCCGTGCCCTCTTCTATTTGCTTGAAGAGCATAGCATGTCCATAGCTCTTCATCCCTGTGTCTCAGCTTTTTCTGGTGGCTTCAAATACCAGTTAATCTTAACCATCTCTTCTCTGTCCAGTTAGTTGAAAGCAACCTGTGCATGGCTGGATTAGGAGTAGCTCTGCCATGCGCCATCCCCTGGTCGTGCCCCTCAACCAGGCAGACCCTCACCTGCAAGTTAAGACGGCATTGTAGTGGCCACAAATGCAAGTTCAGGCAGCTTCCCTTCACTTTGTGAGAATATCACTGAATATTTGCATTTCTCAGATTTCGCATTAGCCACGAGATGGTCTGCCAGTTTAAAGGAGGCAGAAACTGCAAAATGACTTTTTAAGAGGAGGGGATTTGACAATTCAAAGGCATTCCTATGCATCTTGCAGTCCTTGAAACATGTTCATATAGTAGTAATATTGTTTGGAATTATTTGTGCCCAACTCTTTAGTCTAAGAAATTGATTTTTTTTTTTTTGAAACAAAGTGTTAAATCCCTTGTGTTTGAGGAGAACTGCTGTGTCCAAATATCCACCTTCTTTTTCCTTTGGGCCTCAGGGATATGAAATGAGCTCCAGGAAAGTTTCTTTAGCACCAATTGTGACATTGGAACAGGAAAGGGAATGGGTGCTGGGCTACACGTCAGCCTCCCTGGTCTGCTTTCTTTCCTTGAACTTGCTAAGCCCATCTATGATTCAAGAGTTTGTACCGTTTCCTTTGCCTACAATGATGTTCTCCTCCAGCTTCTTTGTGACACCGATTTCTTCAGCATAAGTGTCACCTCCTCAAAGAAACCTTCCTGAACCACCCTATTCCAGACACCTCCAAAGAGCGGCTTATCTATTTGGCTCAGAGATCTGAAAGAGGAAGGGCTCTGCTAAGCAGTTCTCACTCTGCAGCTCTCAAGTTCTTGCCATCCTATGGGCATCTTGAAGTTTCCTCCCTTGGATGTCAGGTGCTGAGGCTGGAAAGACTCACACATCTGGGAGCTGGCACAGCTGGCTGCTCAGGCATCTCTTTCTCCACATGGTGGCCTCATGATAGCCGGATTTCTTACATTCAGCTGAAAACACCTAAGAGTATCCCAAGAAGAATTAGACACTATGTGACTTCTAACTGAGCACCACGTCCTCTGCTTCCTATGCTTCCAGGTAGGCACAAAGGCCAACAGAAGAATGTAGACTCCATTTCTTCATGGGAGGAGTATCAAAGAATTTGTGATTTGCTTTAAAAGCACCACATACACACTGGATAGTTAACAAAACAGCCTGTCAGGAACGTGCTATTCCCTACATAGCGCATAGTGCTATATGCTATTTTCTTAATTATCTCTCTAACCTCCCCCCCACCCTCAAAGAGTGCAAATTTGAGAATAGGACCTTTATGTGTCTTCCTCACCACTGCATGCCCTGTGCTTGGTAGAGCAGTGCCTGGCACTTAGCAGACAATGACAATCTATCGAAGGGATGAATGGACAACAAATGACCAGGGCTGTTCTGAAGGGCTCGTGTCATGAGGTTGATATTTGCAGGCTCCATTTTGGTTGAAGATAAACTCTCCTCACCCTCCTTTTACTACTCCCCTCTTTTCACCTCCCTTCTCTCTCTCTCTCTCTCCTGCAAAAACAATTACAAATCACCCATAAGACAGTATTTTAAACCTGGAATCCTGAGTATAATTGTGATCCAGCTTTCAGATCTTGCTTCTGAGAGCAAACCTACCCAAGCCTGCCAACTTCATCGTGCAGAGATGGCAGAGAAGCCTGTTCAGCCCTGCCCCTGGTTCATTTTACAGCTCATAGACGGACTGGGATTTGGTTTTTGTCTTCTGAGATTTTTGTTTGTTTGTTTTGCTTCGCTTTTTGCTTTCCTTCCAACCAGATAAGCCAGGATAGGGTGTGCCTCCCTTTGCCTTTAGGGGTAATCCTCCCTCTACCCTTCTCAACACTCCTGTGCCTGAGACTTAGCTGGAGACTTCACAAGCTGTAACATTCTAACTACATGTCATTGCCACCATTGTCTCTTGTCACAATCCTAATTCTATGTTCTGATAATAAAACTTCATTAGTGTCTGCACCTCCTTTCCTCTACCTTGAAATACTGTCTTCTGCTGAGACGATTAGCAGCGCTCCGCTTCCTATCATTTGGCTGTCTGACAGCCATTGTGAGTGAGCTAAACTGTGAGAGAAGGAACATTTCTGACAATCTGCATTATCGTCAAATGGAGATATTTACTTGTACAAATATTAAAGGTTATTTAAAGATGTAAACTGACTTCATTTCATTAGTGGTTTGCATAAGGTAATAATTTAAAACAACTACCCAGCCTCATTTGAATAAATTACCAATTCATTTTCTGAAAGAAAAATGCCATTTCTCCAGACTGTGTTTTTAACTGCTTGCAATCACACACGATGAAAATAAAAACCTATGAATATTTCAGAACAGGAAACGCTGAAGTTCTCATATTGTTTGTCATAAATTAGACAATGGGCTGTTGTTCTAAGACCCTGATTTGAGAGTTGCCCAACCAGATATCAATGACATCAAATTGGGTCTTAAAAAAAAAGAATAGTATCAATTCTGGTTAAATCCTTCTGAATTCCAGTTCTAGAAATGTATTATTAATATTAAAAATCAGGATGTGTCAAATATTTATCTATAAGGATGTTCATCCCAGTGTTATTTATAGTGGGAAAAAAAAAAAGAAGGAAGGAAGTGAAAAAAATATGTATCCAGGACTAGAGAATTGAACAATATGTTAGAGATAGCTGTGTCTGGAGTAAAGATGATTTAAAAACCATATTGTCGAAGAATTGTTAACAACAGGTGAAAATCCTTAGCTTACCATACAAAAAGAGGAAAAGGAAAACTATAAAGAATGTATATACTGTGGTATCATTTATGAAATGATGACCATCTATATTTGCATTGAAACAGGCTAAGAAGAAATAGATCAAAACAATAACTTGGTAGTAGGATTACTGGCGATTTTTATTCTTGTGCTGTTACAAATAAGAAAAATACCAACAATCCAATATCATTCAACCATTTGCAACTCAGTGATGTTGGAAGCATGGTATTCTTGCTTAGCTGGATCAACTCCTTTTTTCTTTTGCTACAACAAAGAATATCCCTGGGAGATTCCGTGCCCTGAGGATATTGGCCAAAGAGATGTGGAATGAGTTAGGCTAATGCTATACAGGAAATTCTTTATGCTTCCAGGATTTGGCATCATGGGGTCAGTCCTTCCCACTTCTGATCTATGTTACATCAGTAAAATACTCTGTAATCAGCCAGTTGAAGTATTTTGTACAAACCCCACAGAAGACATTGTCTTTAGAGAGTGAATTAGTGTGTTACGGTCCTCCCCTACCTCCTCATCCTCCACCCTCCCCCAGAAAACAGTGTCTTCTACAAGATGGTAGTTTTCTTCCTTTTAGGAAACCCAGGGCTGGTAAGGTAGACCAGGGGGTTAGGGATTTCAGCGACTTCTGTCTGGCTGATTCTACTCAGCACGCTGATTCTTCCTCACAGTCCAAGTTCCAGCTCTCACAGAACCTCCCAGCCAGCGGGAAGTCAGAGTGGAAATGGGGGCACCACAAGGTCATGGGCATCCAGAACTGAGTCACACAGCCGCTGCAAAGGACTATTATGGAAATCTGGGAAATGTAGTCTTTATTCTAAGTGGCTCAATTAAAAGTCAAGAATTTAACTGTTAAGGGGAAAAAAGAGAAAATGGGCCCTGAAGAGGAAGTTGCACCCTCTGCTACAAAAATCATCTGTGTGGGCATCCCAGGGAGACATCAGGCAGAGAAGACAAATCAAATGTAACTATTTCAAAATTCTTTTGCGTCCACTCAGCCTGCAAAACATTTCCTGGTGCTTACATGTATTTGAAAACACTCTACGTACTCCAGATTCTGAGATGTGGGCTCTGGGGGAAGAAATAAAACAGCTGCGGCAAATAAAGCAGATGGGAATTAAGAATGCTGGAGAAGCTCCAAAATCCGATCCCATTGTCCACTAAGTGCCTGCCCTACAAAGAATGTGTGCTCCAAAATAGAAACTTTATGAAACTTTGAAGCGTTTGATTAATGTAAACCTTCATGAATAATGCAAAGCTGTGCACCAGGGTTTGATGTGAAGCCGAGAGAGGAGACACATTAGCATGTTCATCTTGGCTTAAAAAGAAAATTAAGAAAAATTCACAGAGGGAACTGGGGCAGTTGGGGGCAAGAGGTATGACAATGAAAATGGCTGCTGCTGACTTGCTTGCTCCTTAAGGGGATCTCAGAGCAAACACCAGCTGGATTGCTGGGAAGATTCCCTGCCAGGGAGTAGGGACAGTGTGTCCTCCTAAGGCCCTCCCAGTCCAGCCCTGCATCCTGCTGGGTAGGACAGTCAGGGCCAGAGCTGTGCATACATGGCTGCAGACAAGCCCCAACATTCATTTTTTCCCTATTAAATATCTTTCGTGTCTACACGTTTCTGAATGAGATCTTTCTGCATGAGGATTCTTTTGTAATAAATAGTCTTCTGTCAAAATGCAAAGCTGTCTAGGGCTGGGCACAGTGGCTCACACCTGTAATCCTAGCACTCTGGGAGGCCAAGGGCAGGTGGATTGCCTGAGCTCACAGGTGTGAGACCAGCCCGAGCAAGAGCGAGACCCCGTCTCTAAAAAATAGCCAGGCGTTGTGACAGGTGCCTATAATCCCAGCTATTTGGGAGGCTGAGACAAGAGAATCAGTTAAGCCCAAGAGTTTGAGGTTGCTGTGACCTATGATGCCACGGCACTCTACCGAGGGCAACAAAGTGAGACTCTGTCTAAAAAAAAAAAAAAAAAAAAAAGGTTCTCTAGGAGATGTCGTACACACAGTTCCAAAATACAACCCTTTCTATTCTGTCTCTAAAATATCTTTTACACATATTGTTATGAAATATTTCAGATGCACAAAAGATATAAAGATCTTCCATGATAAAATGTTAAACATAAAACATATATATTTTAGCAACTACCTATAAACATGGCACCCAGCTTAATATATAAAATATTACCAGTGGAGGCGACGTCCTTTTGACCCCTTCTCTGCCCCTCTCAGTAACTGCCATCTAGAATATAACGTGTATTATTCCCACACATGAGATGTTGCATGAATTTATTACCTGCCTACCCTCCCCCGCCCCACCCCACCCCCATACGTCCTGTCCTTCTACTAACTCAGGCCATTGTCATTATCATTGTCAAACCATTCATTCATTATACATTGAGCACCTCCACTGGGCCATTCACCATGATGACATTTCCCTAATGAGTCTCTTTGCCTACTGTCTCCCTCCATCCAATCCATTCATGGTAGTCACTATGTAATATTCCCGCTCAAGAACGTCAAAGGCTTATTGTGTGATAAGCATTTATCACACAATAAATGTGTGGGGTAAGGATTAAGGTGGTGTTAGAGTTACCATTAGCTTCACAGTAAATGGGCCTCTGTATCTGTGTTTGTATGTCTGCAATAATAGATTCCTGTGGTTTGTATTTTCCTTTTAATAGAAAGATTTCAACAGAGCTGTTCAAATCCCGGCTCTACTTGTCAGACCTTGGGCGAGTTTCTTTACTTCTTTTAGTTTCCATTTCCTATTGAAGATAAGCCCATTTATAAAAGTGACTACTAGAAAAATATCAAAATCCCTTTTGCCCTTCTTCTGTAGGTCTAAAATTATAGGTCGGACAAGGCTGTCCAGCTAGAGAGCACATTTTTCAGCTTGCTATGGATGGGATTTGATCTTACCTTACTTACAAGCTAATATGCTAGCTTGTGACTGATTTAATTGGTGCTGACAGAAGACATGAGATTCTTAGGTCAGAAACAAAGGATTTTAGTACACATAACACATCAAGCATTACGAGTATCAGCATCTTGTGCTCCAGCCCCCAGGTCTTATGTGATGGCTCCAGATAGAAGTTACGCACACAGTAGGTTTGGGCTGCAACTGGGGGATACCAGGGTTGGGGAACCCCTAAATTCATAGCAAGAAATAAGCAAGCTTGTTCATTATCCCTGATGATGTGAGTGGAGGGAATGGATAGATATAATTTAATTTCCTAAGGAAATTAAACAGCCCCAAGAAATGGCCTGGGTAAAAGAGCAGTGAGGGACTTGAAGTACCAGAAAGACATATAGCAATTTGAGAGGCCCCAGGAGGACTGTTTTCCTATAGCTCTTTTGAAACTGTGACCATGTGACTTAGATAAGCGGATATCTAAGAACATGGGAGGGAAGAGATGTGTGTGCCTGCAGGGATGACACCTTAAGACCAGGCCAGACCCCATCTAACCATCTTTCCCCTTCCTGCCAGCTAGATGATCAGAGTGACAATGACAAAAGAGATTTTGGAAGTCAAGTATGGAAAAACCTGCCATTAGTCCGAGTCCCTGAACTTGTGTGTGTAGAAGACTGGCCCATCAACTTAGAACATTTGCTTCAAATTGTCATGTGAGAGAGAGAGAAACTTCTTATTTCATAAGCCATCTAAAGGGGCTATTTATTACATTTCAGGCTACCCTTCACTGATACAGCATCTAACTCAGAAGGTTTAAATTCCAACAGCTAACATTTATGCCGAGCTTACTCTGGGCTGGGTTCTTCCTAAACACTCACATACATTACTTCATTAAAAAATCACAATAATCTCTCTAGGCAGGGCTTGTCATATCCATTTTATAACTGAAAATCTAAGAGATTAAGAAATATTCTTAAGGTTCAAGGACTAGAAAGTGGCAGAACTGAGACCAAATCCAGGACTAACACCAAGCCCGTGATGGTCTTTAGTAGACCGTATGCTTTCCTGGGTTTCAGTTACCTCTCTCTCTCCTCTCTCTTTCCCCCATCCCTTCCTCTCCCTCTCTCCCCCCCCCCCAATCTGTCCTTGATCCCCGGCCTTCTTTCCCTCTCTTTCCTTCCTTCCTTAATATTGATTACCCTTTCATACAAGACAGCACACTGTCATGCAAAAATACTCCAATCAGGAGATCTGAGTTTTGCTTTCAGCTTCTGCAAACCCTAGCTGTGTGTACTTGGTAAATAATTGTATCTTTCTGAGCCTCTTGCCAAAGTCATAGATGTACCATTAATAGTTGTCTTATCCATCTTACACAATAACCATGAAGTTCAATGAAAATAATCAGCAAAGGTCTTTACAAATTGTAGCACATTCTAGAAATGGCAGGTGTTATTCTCTGCTCCACTTCTGTCCCAAATGCCAGAGGAGAGGTAGCACCTGGGGCACAGTAGCTAAATTAAAAACAGGCCCGATCATATCTCACAGTTGCAAGTTCAACTCAGCTTCTCCAGGCTCAGGAATTTATCCAGAGTGGAATCTGTGAGCCTCCCCTCAGCATCTCCTATTACAACAAGTAATAGTAATTATTACAAGTGTAATAGCACTTCCTATTACAACCCCATCTGGTAAATCAAACTCTAGTTGTCTCATAAAGGGAGACCTAGAAGCTTCAGGGTCTTTTGTGTGTAGATGCACAATCCATAGACCAGTGCTATCTGATAGAACTTTCTGGGATGATGAAAACATTCTTTTTTCTCTTTTTTTTCTTTTGCAGTTGCTTTTTTTGAGGCTGGTGCCAGGTTTGAACCCACCACCTCCAGTATATGGGGCTGGCGCCAGGTTTAAACCCACCACCTCCAGTATATGGGGCTGGCGCCAGCTTTGAACCCACCACCTCTGGTATATGGGGCTGGCGCCAGCTTTGAACCCACCACCTCCGGTATATGGGGCTGGCACCCTACTCCTTTGAGCCACAGGCACCGCCCAATGAAAATATTCTTTATCTGCGCTGTCTAATGTGATAGCCACTACCCACACATGGCCATCTAAGCATGTGAAATGTGGCTGGTGTGACTCAAGAACAGAATTTTACATTTATATTAATAATAATTTAATTTAAATCATTAATAATTTTAATAGCTGCAAGTGGACAGACATTTGGACAGTGTAGGGAAACTCTAGACTGTGGGAAAGGAAGCTAGAGCAGAAGCTCTAACCTTCTGACTTCTACCAAGCTCATCAAACAGGCTACAGTCTCAGGCTACTCACTACCTATTCTACTCTTCTTCTTAATAATAGAACTCCTGAGTTTAAGCTGGGCCTATGGCTTTTTAACAAGAATTTCTATTAATACTTCTCAGTTCACCTTGTAGCTATAAGAAAGGGTTAAGGGTAGAAGGTCAGGTGTTAATTTCAGGCTAACGGGATGTGAGGAGAAGTGTTTGCATGAAAACTCTGGATTATATTCATTAAGGCAAAACTGCTTGTCATGACGTTTTTTCTTCTTCTAGGTTAGAAGTCAAATGTTGAACTGAGTCAGATTTATCCCTCCTATGACAACAGTCCAAGAGGAGCAAGAAGATGGAAAGATCCTGGGTCCCTGAATTATCTGATGGAGCAGAGATATCCCATCAGCCTTGAACTCCTCACCTTAGGATTGCCTAGTGAATGATAAATAAAACTTCTCTTTTATTTAAGCCAGTGTGTTTTGGGGCTTCTTTGTAATAGCAGCTTAGCCTGTAAGCTAATATACCCTGTACCTGCCAAGGAGGCAGCATGGGGCAATGGCTATTCAGAGATCTGAGTTAGCATTGGTTCTACAACTCAGTATGATGTGACCAGTTTCCTCTTGCATACGAGAAGCCACTTGAATTGGACCTGGGATGCAGAAAAATGGAATTCGTCTTGAAAAAAATGGGGAAAATAATGATACTCACAGTCAGCCCTCCCTATCTGCAGGTTCTGAACAGGCAGATTCAACTAACCATGGACCAAATACATTTGGGGAACAAAAAAGAATAAAAAATAACAATACAGCAATAAAATTAATATAAGTAAAAAAAGACCAATAAAGTCTTATAATTATTTATATAGCATTTATATTGTATTGGGTATTATAAGTAATTGAAAGATGATTTAAAGTATGTAGGAAGATGTGTGTAGGTTACATGCCAATAGTATGCTGTTTTATATAAGGAACTTGTGCATGTGTGGATTTTGGGATCTGAGAGGTTCTGGCATAGAATTGGGATGAGGGTCTGTGAGAAAACAGAGGAGGCCAGCTCAGGGACAAAGAAAGAGTTTAATAGACAAGAAAAGCACACAGTTGCACAAGGCTTTTATCAGCCTTATCTGTATAGCTGGAATGGGGAAGGGACCAGAGTGGCAGATTGCCCAGGACTCATCTCTAATAGGTCAGGATTATGGGTGTATCCCTAGTACCGGCCAGGATATGGGTTGTTTCTGAGAACTCTGGCCTTGAGGGACTCCAGGGATCTGGGGAGGGGATTACTTATTTTTCTCTTCCTTTTTTTTTTTTTTTTGCGACAGGGCCTCACTATGTTGCCCTGAGTGAGGTGCCATGATGACATAGCTCACAGCAACCTCAAACTCATGGGCTCAAGCAATTCCCTTACCTCAGCCTCCCAAGTAGCTGGAACTACAGGCCTACACCACCACACCTGGCTAATTTTTCTACTTTTAGTTAGAGACCAAGTCTCACTTGTGCTCAGGCCGGTCCCAAACTCCTGAGCTCAAGCAATCTGCCCACCTTGGCCTCCCAGAGTGCTAGGATTACAGACGTGAGCCACCACGCCCAGCTAGGGATTGCTTGTTTTCTAAAATTTCTGCACTCTTATCAGGATTATGAGGATTCCTTTTTCACAGTATCACGGGGGTCCTGTAACCAGTCCCCCCAGGAATACTGAGGAAAGATGGTACTTCGTAATGTTATGGAAATTAGAGGCGCTAACACATAAACCACACTTAGCCTAGAGCCTGAGACACAGTAGATGCCTTGTAAGTATCAGCTATAATTATTGTTATCAGTATGAAGGTCTGACCCTGACCGATTGCGGGAGGCTGTGTGGAGCCGTGTGTTAACAAGCATATGAGACCCACACAGAGCTCACTGGAAATGGGCACTGTCATCATCATCTAGCAATCAGTGTCCTCTGTGGGCACAGGATGCTAAGTTCCTTGTAACAGAGAAGCTCCCCTGGATTCTTAAGGCCCTTTCCCCTTTTCCCACTCACTTTCTCGTTTTATGAGCCTAACCCCTGGATCTGAAGACTCTAGACTTATAAAAAATGATGCCTAGACTACCCAACATTCTGTTTAAAATTATTTTTTACTCCCCTCTTATTCTGGGTCAAGTTTCCTCACAGGGACTGGGAATTGTGTGAAATGCTATTGTTCACCCAGATCTTTAAAGGAAGCATTTCGAAGACTGTGGCCTCTTCACAGGTCTAATTCCTTTTAGGGGTGATTCTGTTTCTGCCTAAGAAGTTCCATATTGCTTCCAGGAAAAAGTCTTATTTTGACCATTTTCAAAAGTGACAGAAAGTAGAGGAATGGTGTACGGGCGAGGGCTCAGTTGAAGAAAGCAGAATTTACTAGGTGGAAAACGAAATCCACCTAGTTTAAACCTTATTTGGTTCTCAGGGGTTAAACCCTCTCCAACACTCCCCTTCCTACATCTTTATATTCCCTCTTCTTTGTTGCACTTGGCAAACTATGGCTTGCTTTTGTAAATTATGCCGCCACTTGTTTTTGTAAACCAAGTTTTACTGGAAGACAGCCACGCCCATTCTTGCCCTGTTGCCTGTGTCTGCTCTAGCTCTACATCAGCAGAGTTGAGTGGTTATGGCAAAGACCCCATGGCCCACAAAGCCTAAAAAACCTTGCCAATCCCTCTTGTGTATCCACCAGCTCCACGCAGTGTAGGCCACCATCAACCACCCAAGCTGGCACAACCACTCCCACCTGCCCAGGCACGTGCTTTCTCCAGTAGCCCTGGAAGTGACTCCCATAGCAACTCTCTCAGTCTGGATGATAACTGTTACGTCCTCCCTCCATTGTCTGCTCCCTCCAAGCCAATTCCCATACTCATCAGTAGGAGAAATAAGTGATTCTTGTAGGGCAGCCATGGATACATCCTGATTCCCAGACAGAGAAAGCCAGGGACATGCAGTACAGAGCCTGTCATTTTCTTTCCTTAAGCTCACTTGTTTTGTGAGATGAAGCCAGTCCATTCTACAGTGAGACTGGCAGCAGACAGCCCTCTCTGTCTTGGTGACAGTATATGAAAGGTAGACCTGGTGTGACCGGCGAGCCCATTACTAGTACAGCTAATGATTACTGTGGGAGAAGTGTGTTGCCTAATCTCCTGATTGGTGAAGAGGGACTGGAAATATTGTTTTGTTTTGTTTTTTACTAGGCGATCACTACATACTGAGGTTTGAGACTGTTAGCTGGTAATCTTGGGTAAGGCTGTGTGCCTTATTCAGGTTTGGTGTCCTTGCCTATCTAGTGGAAGAAGAAAGAAGGAAGAACAGACAGACTGTATCTGCTGAGGGGTTTGTGATGTGTACATATCCTTCATGTAAATTTCTTAGAATGGTGCCAGGTTTGCACAGAGTAAAGGTCAATAATTGTTAGCCTCTTGTTTCTTACTAGACACTGGAGGAGCCAGTAAATGGGCATCCCATTTATCATGATCTTCTGAATTCAGAGTGCCGAGTGTCCTGTCTTTCAGGGCAGAGACAATAGAGCCCACTTGGAAGAGAGCTCCAGGGCGGGAAAGTCTTTGGAGCTCCTTCTGTGAAGGGGTGAAACAGGCAAGAGGCACTGCTAAAAACCGTCCCAAACAACAGGGGATGGAAATAAGGAAACGAATAAAGAGAAAAAAGAACAGCAGGAAGGAAAGAGAAGGAAACAAATAAAAGGAGGAAAGGGAGAGAGAACATGAGACTCAGAAAAAACCCCAAGCTTAGAAACCCCATAATTAATATCCTTATAGGAAAAGACACTAGATTTACCGTTGAGGGCTAGAAAAACACCGCTGAGCAAGAGTCATGTTGGATGATAGTCAATGATAGGTGAAGATATTTAAGTTATATTATTAGGCTTGAAAAGCAAGGTACAAACCAATGTGTATTGGATGAGACTGATAGTGTGTATGAATGTATTTTACTAGGAAAAAAAAGAAAGACTAAAGGGAAACCCAACCAAATATCAACAATGTCCATACTGAACCTCAGAGTCAAAGCATTCTATAATAGACATACTCTTATTTGACAATGTGCATGTTACTTTCTTTGCATTATTATTATTAATATTGCTTAATATTGCAATGCAGCAATTGTCTGATTTCTTTTCTGAGTGTATTTATCTTCGTTCGTTCTTTATGAGCTTTTTGTGTCTAGTCCTCATCTTAAACATTGTTACCGTTATTAAATTTTAAGCCTTTTTAATTTTGTGAAGGCAGAAAGTGAAAACGTAATAAACACATGTATATGTAAAAATATATATATATAAACAATGATTATCACTGGGTGGCAGCGTTATGGGTGGTTTTTATAATTTATTTTACTTATATGAAGTTCCTAAGTTGTCTTCAGTAAACCTGAGTAACTTGTGTAATAAGAAAAATGGGAATTATGAAAAATAAGCATTATGATCGTGAAGCAATCAGTTACAGCCGAAACCGGGAGTTTCAGATGAATTTTTTCAATCTTCCAGCAGGTGGCGCAGTGGCAGTGGCAGCCGCCTCGGCGGAGTCCGGCTCCGTAATTAGCAGAATCTCAGCTGCTTTGCGGTCTGAAGGTGGGGACAGGTTCCCGTCACCGCTGTCTGTGAGGCAGAGGACATGTACCCTGGCGGAGAGGGGAAACTAGCTAGGAAGACGCAGACCCAGAAGCTGCCCACGCTCGGACTGCAGGCCTCATGGCTCAGTACTTCCCGCAGGAGGAGAGTCACAACATTGTTTGAAAAAATGCGATGATGCAGGCAAAAGAAATGCGTTTTCTCTCCCCCACACCTCTCCCCTCCCTGACCCTCCCTATGTGCCAGGATTTGGCCCAAGGCAGAGTTCAAATTAGCCTTTTTGGATGGGCTTTTCTCGATTGGACTGATTTGCAGCTCATCCAAGCCCTGACCGTAAGTGAGATTTTGAGCTCAAAAATGAGGAGAAAGCAGGTCAAGTCTCGTGTCCACAGTGTTCTCTACTCAGCGGATTTTTTTTTTTTTTTTGAGATGGAGCCTCAAGCTGTCCCCCTGGGTAGAGTGCCATGGCATCACAGCTCATAGCAACCTCCAACTCCTGGGCTCAAACGCGTCTCCTGCCTCCGCCTCCCAAGTAGCTGGGACCACAGGTGCCTGCCACAACGCCCGGCCATTTTTTGGTTGCAGCCATCATTGTTGTTTGGCGGGCCCGGGCTGGGGATTCGAACCGGCCACCTTAGGTGTACGTGGCTGGCGCCTTAGCCGATTGAGCCACAGGC
>CAUYQV010144362.1:0-10123 GCA_963574575.1 Galagoides demidoff
CACCTAAGGTGGCGGGTTCGAATCCCCAGCCTGGGCCCACCAAACAACAATGATGGCTGCAACCAAAAAATGGCCGGGCGTTGTGGCGGGCACCTGTGGTCCCAGCTACTTGGGAGGCGGAGGCAGGAGACTCACTTGAGCCCAGGAGTTGGAGATTGCTATGAGCTGTGATGCCATGTCACTCTACCCAGGGGGATAGCTTGAGGCTCCGTCTCAAAAAAAAAAAAAAAGAACTAGGATAGTCCAGTTCTCCTTACTTAGCTGTCTTGATAACCATGAAAAGAGGCAATTTTGCATTTCTCATTAGCGTATTATTTGGGCAAAGGCTAGAGAATGAGAAAAAGAGTATTGTCTCCTTTTCCCATGCTATTAGGACAGCAGAGGCAGATGTTTACACTCCTTAGAAAGGTGAAATTCAGAATAACATCCTGCTAGGGCTCCTGCAAGAAATCCTTTAGCCCGTGTTTATTGAATGTATACCCAGGTTAGCAAAGGGAGTCAGGGATGCCAGGAGATTGGTTCTAGCCCTTTAATGAAGAACTATTATCAAGGAATTGGCTCTTAGACTGTTCCTTATACAGCTGAGTTAGTGGGAACAATACATATGTTATTCCTTCTAAGCAGTTCTGTTAATCCATTGTGAGGAAGACTAAAAACTGAAGACATTTGGGAGCTCAGGGGAGGGAATGCCAACCACACACCAGATTTTTCACCAACTCTGATACACCTTTTTAACGTGATTGATAATGACCGTATATCCACTGTATGAATGTACAGTATTGTTTTCTAGAACAATTTGCCTTTGATTTTACATTGAATGGGCTCTGATGGTGTCCTTCTTCACTTCCATCCTTTTAAGGCTTCTATTGTGGCTGAAGCCTATGATTTTGTTCCAGATTGGGCTGAAATTCTATACCAGCATGTGATTCTTAAAGGTGACTTTAATTACTTGGAAGAATTTAAGCAGCAAAGATTATTAAGGCCCAGTATATTTGAAGAGATTTCCAAAAAGTAAGTATGTTAGAAGTTGACTATATGCATTTTTCCTTCCCTATGCCTTGAAAATAGGTTAAAGAATTTTATGGCTAGGTACAACAAAGAATTCCCAGGAAGAAGAGATCTTTTAACACATTGCATAAAGATGAAAGATATCATTTGCTTATGGTGCTTTGTACTTAAAAATGGGACTCAATGCCCAAAACACTAAAAAGGCACCTATGATTATAAAGAAGTCATTTGTGTTTATCAAGCATCCTCCGTACTAGTCTGAAATGATCTCCCAGACTCCAGCACCGTCTCCTCTATAGGTAGTGGTCAGAGTTCAGAGCTGATAGCTCTTACCCAAAACACAGTATTTTTTAGCTATGTATGGTGGCACACATCTATAGTCCCAACTACTTCAAAGGCTGAAGAAAAGATTGCTTGAGCCCAGCCAGGAGCAAGGCTGTAGTGAACTATGATCATACCTGTGCACTCCAGCCTAGGCAACAATGAGGCCCTGTCTCTAATAACACAGCATCTTAACCTGTGCATTATGTTTCTTTTATCTAGATGTAAACAACATCAGCTGACTGACATAGTGATGGAAAACCTGAAGAAATTATTCACATATTGTGAAGATATCTACCTGTATTACAAGTTGGCATATGAACACAAATTTTATGAAATTGTAAATGTGCTTCTGAAAGACCCTCAGACAGGTTGCTGTCTAAAGGACATGCTAGCAGGTTAGATGATTTCATGGGTGCCTCTTTTCTTGTATTGATAAGAGGTTCTCTAGCAAATGTCTATGATCAGAATAGAATAATACATTGGGGATGTTTGTTGCCCAAGCTGAAAAAACCCAAGACTGTTCTTTATTATTCCTTTGAGGGTAGTGCCTTAAGAATGAGAAACTTTTCAAAAGCCAATCCTATTTTAAAGTAACTGTTCATTTATCCTACGATGAAGATCAAAAACTTCCTCAGGATGGCTTCTACTTTAAGATAACAAAGTAATGACTAAAGAATACCTGTGCCTGTAGACTCCAGTTTCAAAGAAATTTAATATATTTACACATTATATTAAGGAACAGGTGAAACATTATCATTTGTTAGAAACTGATCTTTCTATATTAAAATAGATTTTAAAATTCAGTGTATGTCATTATTACCGCTAAGGAAATCTTAGCCCTTTCTGCCTAAAAACAATATATTTAAATTATTGCTCTGTAGTCACTGCTTTCTGTTAATTCCTCAAATCATTTAGATGGTCCTATTTTCCACTTAATAATCTATAGGACTTTGAAATTCCTATATCCTAAATGAAAGAAATTAAAAACATTTTTGGTTCTGTCCCTAGTTCTGGTTGTGACAATTAGGAAGACGCTAACTACAAATTTAAATCACTTAGAAGATATACAATAAAGATTCCCCAATCTATGCTTACGGCTATAACCTGAGTTATATAGGCTCAATTACTCCAAATAAATAATTCTTCTAAGTACTTATTTAAGACTTAGTATCTAAACAAAATAATTTCCCTAAATAAATAAGAGGAAGGCCGTTCTATACCTTGGTTGCTCTGTGGTGACATTATTAAGGACCTGGCAAATCATTCTTGTTTTAAAGCTGTTAACTATGTCGAGCATTTATTAAGCTTTAGTTTACAGAGAACCCTAGTCCCAAGAGCTGTGTTCTATACTCTTCAAAAATATCTCTTGGGAGGTAACACAAAATTTAAGTCCTCACAATAGTGATTTTATTAAATTAGTTGCTTTATAAAACACTGCAGATGTCATAATTGTTAACATAACAATTTACCAAACTGTAGTTAACTGGTGCAGTTTGCTGAGCATGTTTTATAAAGGAAAAGAAATGCCAAAACCCTGTTAAAGTTGTTCCATTGCAGCCTAGAAGAATGGAAATTTGTTTCTCTTCCCCTTCCGAAGCACTCCATCAGTAGAAATAGTCTGATAAATAAAAACCAGACAGTCTATGCACTCAAGAGATTCCACAACTTGTAATGCAATAATGGAGAGGTTTACCTTCTTCAGCTTCAAAGTTGGAGGGTTTTGGTCATTTAATTTTTATCAAACTAGTGCTTTTCAGCCGCAGTATCTTCACTCTTCTTCACAATGTATTTTTAATATCCTCACGCTCAATTTTAAGACAAAGCAATTTTAATACTAGGTGCACACCACATGCCCTTGCTGCAAACTGCTTTTCTTGACAAGTTATGAAGTAGTTCAAGGAGGTATGGTTAAGGCTGTATTACTGAATGGTGCTGGTAAATACTACACAATTTTTTATCATGTCACAAACTTTTCTTTCCAATTTAGTGACTGCTGCTATGGAATCAGATAGCAACAATGACAACATTATTAGGTTTGTTTTGTTTTGAACTATGATTTAGTAGCAACTGAGATTCCCAATTTTAACCCCTTGGCAGCAAGATCCAAGTTCCCTCATTTGCACATTAGCACCTAAGTATCAAGGGGTTAAATAACCAGCACAAAAGATACTGCACTTCTGATTGTAGCATTTGGCAGAACTGAAAGGAAAGGAAATTGTGCTACATGTTGAAGGGATTGTGGGCAACATAAAGAAGACACCAGGAGAAGATAAAATGTCACATGAAGTCTTCATAGTCTTGTACATATCCTCCATCATAACCACCATAATCTGCCAGATCGTCTTTCATGGTGGCCTTTAATCCCCCTCCAGGAACCACACCTTTCTTCTTCTTTTTGGCTTTGTTTTGCTAAAGATGAAAAAGAGTTAATTCATGAGACTTTTTATCTGCTATCGGCACCTTATCTGGTATAGCAACCCTCATAGAGACACAAAAACTTCCAGTCCTAGAAAAACTTTAGTGCTCTAAGGAAAATCCAAACCTACATGTTATGCACCTAAATAGGTCTCCAAAAATTCTCCAGAGTCTTTGTCTCTAAAACTTGTTCCTACTCTGGATACTTAGCCCTCCAGCATGGGTTGTAAGTTCTTGGTAGAAAGCCTGAAGTTCACTAAAGAAAATTAAGGAAGTATAGACAAGTACTCCCAAATGTAAAATCACACATATCACTTGGCTTACTTATTTTACTCTTATATTACCCTGTTAAGTGTTTTTTTTTTTTTTTTGAGATAGCATCTGATTATGTCACCCCTGGTAGAGTGCTGTTGCGTCATAGCTCACAGCAACTTCAAACTCTTAGACTTAAGTGATTCTCTTGCCCGAGCCTCCCAAGTAGCTGGGACTATAGGCACCTGCCACAACACCCAGCAATTTTGTTATTGGGCCGGGTTCGAACCCACCAGACCAGGTGTGTATGGCCAGCACCCTAACCACTGAACCAGCAAAGTGGGTATTATCATCCCCATCTTAGAGAAAATTGAAGCTTAGAGAAGTTGATCAAACCCAGTCTGTGTGATGTCAGCAATTTCTATTAATTCAAAAAAGAGAACCATGAACATGTCTATAATAAAAGGACAATAATGGCACTCACATTCTTGTTCTATTCCAATTTAAATGGTATTGGTGAATTGTTGAACTTTTTCTTAGGATAAGCTATCTCACTACATGTACTGAATATTCTGCCTGTAGCCCCACCCTAATGTAATATACAATTCCCCATGCAGCTTATTCTTACCTTTTCTTGCTTCTGTTTTTCACTGCAAAGCACAGTCAATGAATTGGTAATCTTTTTCAAGTCATCAATTTCCACTAAAAAAAAAAGCATACCATTAAACTTTAACTTTTAAGCCTTTGGAAAATGAGAGCAAAATATACATTCCAAAAGTGTTAGGAGAAATCTAACTTTGTTCATCATTAAATTTAGCACTTAAAAGGACCATGAGGGTGGTGCCTGTGGCTCAAAAGGAATAGGGTGCTGGCCCCACATACCGGAGGTAGTGGGTTCACACCTGGCCAGGCCAAAAACTGCCAAAAAAAAAAAAAAGGACCTGGAATTTTTTTTTTTTTTTTTTTTGCGACAGAGTCTCACTATGTTGCCCTCGGTAGAGTGCTGTGGCATCACAACTCACAGCAACGTCAAACTCTTGGGCTTAAGCAATTCTCTTGCCTCAGCCTCCTGCATAGCTGGGACTACAGCTGCCCGCCACAACACCTGGCTATTTTTTTTGGTTGCAGTTGTTGTTTAGCAGGCCCAGGTCAGGCTTGAACCCACTACCTTCAGTGTATGTGGCCGGTGCCCTACTCACTGAGCTACAGGCACCAGCCAGGACCATGGATTTCTTTTATACATATGGTAATAAAGAGTCATTCAGCCTATGGCTATACTAAACTCACTGTTCAAAGTAAGATGGCAGGGATGGGTATGGTAGCTCACACCTATAATCCCAGCACTTTGGGAGGCTGAGACAGGAAGATAGCTTGAGCCCATGAGGTGTAAAGCCAACCCTGGGCAAAGTTGTGAGACCCCATCTTCACAAAAATAATTTGTTTTAAATTAGCCAGTCATAGTAGTGCTAGCTTATAGGCTCACCTACTCAGGAGGCTGATGCAGGAGGATTGCTTGAACCCATGAGTTTGAGGTTGCTATTGAGTTACAATGATACTAGTCTGGGCAAAAGACCTTGTCTCAAAAAAACAAAAACACCCATGAAATGGTGACCTATACTCAGCCATGACAGACAATCACTAGCACACCATTGTTCAACCAAAGAGAAACTGTCTTTAAAGTTCAGAGTCGTCCTAACATCCTTACTTACTGAGTCTAAATAAATAAGGGAGGATAACATGCCTTTCCATAGTACATCCTCAATGCTTAGTGAGGAACAGTTAAGTGATTGTGGAATGACAATCCTTCAACCTACAGGTGATGACACCCTAGTATGGGAACTAAAATGAAAACAGTGATTACTTATCTCAGTGTCCTACCAAGAGATAGGCCTGTTTAGTGGACAATATATCTTCCCATCCTTATAAAAAATAAGCTGGAAAGAGACACTCTTGTGTAGCTACTAGAAAGTATTCAGTTTTCATTCAAGAGCATCTCCAGAACCAGGAAAAATACTACATCCAAAATAAAATACCAAGTCAGGGTATATCACTGATCAAATTTAGAACTTCCAGCTTAGTGATAATTTCTCAAAGAAAACCCAATTCAAACTTAATTATGTGGGATTCTTTTTCTTTAATTTTAAAAGCAGCAAATACTAGCAAAACTAGTCTCTTCCAACGTTAGAGCGGCTCCCTCCCCATCAGTATCCCTCCCATTCATCCTGCCCTAAAGTACATGATCCTCTCAGGGAGTGGCATCACACCCATGGACCTAGAGAACAGAAGCCAGTGCTGTCTCAGCCTTGTCTCAGGCTTTCTCATTTGTAAAATAAACAGAAAAGTCAAGGAATTTCACTCATCTCTAAAGTCCTATATGCCCAGAGATTATTTCCTCCCAAAAGATACTTCTACCTCTTTCAAGAGATAATTAGATAAAAGAGTAGGCCTGTGTTTTATTAGCTATTTTGCCAACAGGCCCAGATGCCCCTTTGAGAAACCACTGTAAAACAAGAAGGCAGCCTCCCTCAACCACTCAAAAAGATCCCAACACTCGAATTCATTGTATATTTGTAGAACTATGTTTCCAAGGTAACTGTTAAGGAGCAAATCCTGAGTCTATGTTATAGCATCCATCCTCCTGAGTATGATATCCTTTACTAAAGCCAACCTCCATCCTCCTGAGTATGATATCCTTTACTAAAGCCAACCACAGGAGCTAGGAATTAGAATTACTTACATGAAATACACACATCTCGAACTAAGACTTCCAAAAAACTGGCATAATATAGTGACTTTTCATATTGTGTAATTTTATCTTTTAGTAACCTTCCAAATTCTGTGAAGTCATCTCTTGAAGATGGGTTCATAGCATCTATTCCAAAAACTGTATTATTAACACCTGCAAGAGAGAAGCAGCATTGAAAAAAATCAGGAAATTACGATCTGTTTTTTAAAGTTTACAAACCAATTAGCCATCTGAATCACCCTATTAATTCACTTTAAAGCTGGGGTTTTTAACATGGGATCACTGGAGTCACTAGACAGAATTTGGAGGGGGAAGTCTGCAGTTGAATGACAAAAAAATTACGTATGTATTTTTATGAACCTCAAATTTAACATTTCCATCAGTTTTAATTATAGGCAAAAAAAATCCCAAGGGTATTAGCAAAACCTGACTTACCAACAAATAGAGCTCATAAACACTTTCATATGACATTACAGATGTGCAGATATCTTATAATATTGTCATCATTACTCTCACATTACTTTTTTTTTTTGGAGACAGAGCCTCAAGCTGTCCCCCTGGGTAGAGTGCCCTGGCATCACAGCTCACAGCAACCTCCAACTCCCGGGCTTAAGCGATTCTTTTGCCTCAGTCTCCCAAGTAGCTAGGACAACAAGAACCCGCCACAAAGCCCAGCTATTTTTTGGTTGTAGTTGTCGTTGTTTGGCAGGCCCAGGCTGGATTTGAACCCACCAGCTCTGGTGTATGTGGCTGGTGCCCTAGCCGCTGAGCTACTCTCACATTACTTATTAGACCTGCCACTAGATCTTATTTAATGATTAATAAAGAAGTACATGATTTTGTATCACAAACTCCTTATTTTAGTATTTTGGTATCGATTTCAATATTAATATGCTTCCACTGTAAATAAAATCCTATGTATTTTATTCATTTAAAAACATTCTAGGGGGCTCGGCACCTGTGGCTCAATCGGCTAAGGCGCCAGCCACATACACCTGAGGTGGCGGGTTCAAATCCCCAGCCCGGGCCCGCCAAACAACAATGATGGCTGCAACCAAAAAATGGCCGGGCATTGTGGCGGGCACCTGTGGTCCCAGCTACTTGGGAGGTGGAGGCAGGAGACTCGCTGGAGCCTAGGAGTTGGAGGTTGCTATGAGCTGTGATGCCATAGCACTCTACCTAGGGGGATAGCTTGAGGCTCCATCTCAAAAATAAAAAAAGAATTGTTTATTTTATGTAATGTAAATCACACTTCAGTGAATTATTTTTCAAAAGGGAAAGATCCCTTAAAAGTCTTATCTTGCACATTTTATGCTAAAAAAATTTGAGCAATATCTGTCAAAAACCTATCGACCTTAATTGGCTCTAAAACTGAGCTCATTGATCTCATAAACTTGATTGGCTTTTCTTCTGACACACATTGTCCTTGTGACAGTTTAGAATCGCTGTGGGCAGAACTGGGGTGCAGGACCAGGAAAGGAACAAACTCCTGGTGGAGTAGTCACTGATGGCTGGTCATAGTACCAGTAAAATCTCTACAATTAGATAAATGTACAAGTAGCGTTCTCATTACTTATATGGAAGAGTAGATTTCTGGAGATCCCACCTCTGAATTCCCACCAACAGCTTCTATATTCCCCACTTTTTCTGGCAGTTCTGCGTGGCTGTGTGACCGAATTCCAATCAGTTATTATAACAAGTATTGTGTTGGAAGAACATTGTAAAAGACCGCTGCCATGTGTCCTTTGCTTCTCTCTTGTCTCCTCCCTCCTGTCTGCTGCTTGGAGTATGAATGCAGTACCTTTAGCTATGGTGAACATCTTGTACCCTAAAGGTGACAGTTACACCCTAGGAATGGAGGAGAGCTGTATATAGATGGGTTCTGATGACTTTGGAGCTACCATACAAGCACTAAACAGCAGGTATACCGATATTTTACATTCGAGAAATATACTTCTGTTCTATTTGCTGTTATTTTGGATATGTTTTCTGAGTAATTGCAGTTGAAATTAATTCTGACTCATACAGTAATTATCACCAGATTATAAAAGTATTAGTGATTTTTACTTATTTCTTTATTTTTTGGTATTATCTGGTTTTCCATAATTAGTATTTCTTTTCTTTAATAAGAAAAAAGCTGGCTCTGTGCCCATAGCACAGTGGTTATGGCCCCAGCTACATACACTGAGGGTGGCGGGTTTGAACCTGGCCCAGGCCAAATAAAAACAATGACAACTGCAACAAAAAAATAGCCAGGTGTTGTAGTGGGCACCTGTAGTCCCAGCTACTTGGGAGGCTGAGGCAAGAGAATCACTTAAGCCCAAGAGTTTGAGGTTGCTGTGAGCTGTGATGCCACAGCACTCTACCAAGGGCAAAATAGTGAGACTCTGTCTCAACAACAACAACAGCAACAAAAGCTATATATATGCAAATAAATGCATACAGCAATGTTAATGTATATACTAATGCATATAGTAATATTAATGTATAGACTAATTTATATACTAAAACATATAGATTTAAAATACAAATAAATTATATATAAAATACTTAGATGTCATATTTGTATATATATTTATTCACATAAAAATATACACACATACATACATTTCCGTGTCTTCTTTTTTTTTTTGAGACAGAGTCTCAAGCTGTCATCCTGCGTAGAGTGCCATGGTGTCACAGCTCACATTGACCTCCAACTCTTGGGCTTAAGTGATTCTCTTGCCCCAGCCTCCCAAGTAGCTGGGACTACCAGTGCCCACCATAACGCCCAGCTATTTTTTGATTTATAGTTGCCCTTATTGTTTGGCAGGCCTGGGCTGGATTCGAACCTGCCAGCTCTGGTGTATGTGGCTGGTGCCCTAGCTGCTTGAGCTACAGGCACCAAGCCTTATGTCTTCTTTTACTTGATCATATATCAGATGGATGCATTTCCAAAACTATTGGGCCACGATCACAACTAGACAATCAAGCAAACCAAGAATTCAATCCTGCCCAAGGGGTGGCTCACATCTGTAATCCTAGCACTCTAGGAGGCTGAGGCAGGAGGATCTTTTGAGCTCAGGAGTTCAAGACCAGCCTAGGCAAGAGTGAGCTCCTGTCTCTACCAAATATAGAAAAATTAGCCTGGCATAGTGGTGGGTACTTCTATTCCTAGCTGCTTGGCTCGGCGCCTATTGCTCAATTGGCTAAGGTGCCAGCCACGTACACCTAAGGTGGCGGATTCAAATCCCCAGCCTGGGCCCGCCAAAACAACAATGATGGCTGCAACCAAAAAATGGCCGGGCGTTGTGGCAGGCGCCTGTAGTCCCAGCTACTTGGGAGGCGGAGACAGGAGACTCGCTTGAGCCCAGGAGTTGGAGGTTGCTATGAGCTGTG
>CAUYQV010144363.1:0-13931 GCA_963574575.1 Galagoides demidoff
CCCCCCCGCCCGGGGCCCCCCCCCCCGCCGGGGGCCCCCCCCCCCGGCCGGGGTGCTCTGCACCGGGCGCGGCGCCCTTTACCCTGTGGGGGTGCTCTGCACAGTCTGGGGTGCTCTGCACAGTCTGGGGTGCTCTGCACAGTCCGAGGTGCTCTGTACACTGTGTGGGTGCGCTGAACAGTGCGGGGGTGCTCTGCACAGTGTAGGGTGCTCTGCACAGTGTGGGGTGCTCTGCACAGTGTGGGGTGCTCTGTACAGTGCTGGGGTGCTCTGCACAGTGAGGGGTGCTCTGTACAGTCCGGGGTGCTCTGCACAGTGAGGGGTGCTCTGCACAGTGGGGGGTGCTCTGCACAGTGAGGGGTGCTCTGCACAGTCCTGTGTGCTCTGCACAGTGAGGGTGCTCTGCACAGTGAGGGGTGCTCTGTACAGTGTGGGGTGCTCTGCACAGTGTGGGGTGCTCTGCACAGTGTGCGGTGCTCTGCACAGTGCGGGGTGCTCTGTACAGTGTGGGGTGCTCTGCACAGTGCGGAGTGCTCTGCACAGTGCGGGGGTGCTCTGAACAGTGCGGGGGTGCTCTGCACAGTCCGGGGTGCTCTGCACAGTGCGGGGGTGCTCTGCACAGTCTGGGCTGCTCTGTACAGTGTGGGGTGCTCTGCACAGTCCGGGGTGCTCTGCACAGTGTGGGGGTGCTCTGCACAGTGTGGGGTGCTCTGCACCGTGTGGGGTGCTCTGTACCGTGTGGGGTGTTCTGCACAGTGCGGGGTGCTGTGCACAGTGTGGGTGCTCTCTACAGTGTGGGGTGCTTTGCACAGTCTGGGGTGCTCTGCACAGTCTGAGGTGCTCTGTACAGTGTGGGGGTGCTCTGTACAGTGCGGGGGTGCTCTGCACAGTGTGGGGTGCTCTGCACAGTGTGGGGTGCTCTGCCCAGTCCGGGGTGCTCTGCACAGTCTGGGGTGCTCTGTACAATATGGGGTGCTCTACACAGTCCGGGGTGCTCTGCACAGTGTGGGGTGCTCTGCACAGTCTGGGGTGCTCTGCAGCAGGGCTGGGAAGCTGGCAGTTGGCTTTCCCCAGGGACTGCCCACTTATAAGCCAGGTGTGTACTTTATTTTTTGGCAGAAGTGCAGTTTCATCACTATCATAAAACTATAGATTTAGGGGACATCTGAGGACATGGAAGGAACAGGGGAGTATCATTCCCCAAACAAGGTATTTCCACTGGCAAGTACAATGCCTTCATCAGATAGCTGCTTCCAAGCGGAGTCTGAGAATGGGAAGTATAATTATAATGCAGAATATTTCACATTTAAGGAATTGGGTCTTTATAGATCTGGCTTCCTTTCATAGTATCTGTGTGACCTCGGGCTACTCAGTCTATGCTTCGATTCTTTACGAGTAAACTAAACATCACAATATAAACCGAGTATCGTGAGTATTATGGGGTCTCACTCCTATTCCTGCCTTTCAGGGGCCTGGAAGCAGAAACTGTCTTCTTGGTAAACAGGAGTTCTTGAGCAGGGGTCTCAGGACTTGTTGGGTCAGTTTCCTTGCATGGCCACTGGTCTGATTGACATCAGCAGGTCCCCCGAATGCAGAATTCAGATGATATCACAAAAACCAGTCTAAGGTTTTATGTGCTGTTACCTATTGGGGAAGTCACAGATCTTTCCCTGTCAAGCACACATGATGCTTTAGCGGCAAGCAGTTGCAGCGGATGTAAGTTAGGGGCGATGAGTGGTTAACTTTTAATTATGTCTGTACTTCTGGGGAAATCAGACTTTAATCACAGTTCCTGCCTTATGGCCTTCCATTATTTTGATATAGGTGGTTTCAAGAAAACACTTGTAGATATCAACCTAAAAATATGTTGGGGGTACAGAGTCTTTTGAAATTATTTTAGGGAATAGCTAAGCATAAAGGGTTGAAGACTAGATCGTAAAAATCATCCACAATGATTTAAAATCAAGATATGAGATGAAATTAACAACCTAGGGCTAGAGATGGCCGAGAGGGTATCTCTCTCTTTGTTTCTGAGGGTAACTGGAGTCTAGAGTTGGAGGACGGAACTTGTGGAGTCCATCCCGGGAACTGGCAGGACCTAGACCCTCACTCTTGCCTGGAAGCTGTTGGTGTGTAGGTAGGACACAGCGGTGTGGAACAAATACCTGGGACTTCACAAAGTCCCATCCATAGGTCTCCTCCCAGTGTCCCCTCTGGGTTTGAAGCCCAGCTGCCCAGTTTGAAGCGTTGGCCCATTTCCTGAAGGCCCCCTTTCTGCTTATCTCTCCTCCCTGTCTCACTTTCCCCACCGCCTTACTTGTGCTTTCTGAGATCATCTCTCCCATAAACCGCCTGCGCCCAGGTTCTATCTCAGAATCTGCATGTGGGGGCTCCCGAACCAAGGCATGTGCTATCAAGTCTCAGTTTCGGTGCCCCTGAAAGTTTACTACTCAAATGTTTTTGGTCAGACATTTAAGTAGTTGCTTAAAAGTGACCTTAGTGAATTGTAAATGTTGAAAGTGTAAAATAAAATTGTTACTTCACTCTTTTAAGTATTTCCAATGGAATTTAGATTCCAGAGTAATTTGATACTATTGTTCATTCAAAAATATCAATGTACATGCTTATCTTGTTTCATAATGTTCCTAAGATTTTCTGTAAGTTTTTCTTATATAGGAAAACCTTAATTTCAATTCTATTTAGTATACCTTTATTGGGTGCATGGTAGGGTGGCTCAAGGGACATCCAATAATTATTTAGTGATTAAGTTAATCAGGATGGAATCATCAGAAATGTCAGTGGGTCCTCTCTACTGAGTGTATATAAAGTGATTTGTGACAACTGACCTTGAAGAAATTTGTGTTCAAAAGAGATGATATGGGTGGTGAAGAAGCTGATCTGTCCAAAGCCAGAAAGCAAATGCAAAGGCACAATAAAGTCACATATTTAGGGCAATCCGTTTGGAATAACCATAATTTTTCATCAAATAATTTTTTTCTTTTTATGAAATTTGCTGCTGTTCTCTTATTACAACCAGGAGCTGTAAAAAAACAGAACTACAGTGTCTTTTTTTTTTTTTTTTTTTTAAACAATTAAGCTTTATTTGTCAGGGCAGATAGGAATCGTGTTCTGTTCTGGAGTTAACAGGAAATAAGGGAGCCTTCCCCCTTAACTTTCCTTACGGCCCATGCAAATGTTAGTGAATTACGTAAATGTCTAGTTTGGGTCTGGAGTGCTGCCTTTATTATTGAAGTCTAATATTATAAAGTGACTAATTTGCATATTACATTTTGCAGCACTGGTCTAAAGCTTATAAACAAAGCTCTACTTTTCAGAGAAATCTTAGAAGAAACAGCAGTTTCTGGCAGTGAGTATAGGAGTCTTGCCCAGAACTTAGCCTTGAGCTTTGAGCAAGAAGTTATGTTTATGGCCATAATTGGAGAAAACCAGAAGTAAAGAGAAATAATAACCACATTAATAACTTTCACAGGTTATTAAGAAGCAGAGCCAGAGGGCTTTGGGAAGGGACTGAGTTTCTGGTTCCTCAACGTGTGTGACCTGGAGCAAATGGTGTTCTCACCCCTTCCGTCTCCAAAGATGACGGAACTTTAATACATAGAATCATCACCAGAGCACTGGTGTCAGTTGGTCTGCTTTTCTGATGCTCAGAATTACTGAATAAGTTCTTCCTCAGGGCAAAGTTGCAGGGTTTTAATAAAGAACAGACTTGGGTCAGAAAAAAAAGATAAAGTGAGGCAAGACGTGCTGGCTGATTGTGTCCGTAAACTGTCTGAGCTGGAAAGAAGCTTAACTATCATCTAATTTTTAAAAATCATTTTTGATTCATGCTGTGTGCGAGGCACTTTGCTAAACACTTTGCTGAAATGATCTCACTCTGTCATTTCATCAGTCCCATGAGATGAGCATGACTATCTGATAGATGAAGAAACAGTCTCCAACAGGTACTGTGGCCAATTTCTTAAACTAGGAGCTGAAGACCAAGCATCTGAGCCCTGTTAGGATTTCTCAGAGACAGAGTCTTTCTCTGTCATCCAGGCTGGCGTGCACCGACAGCATGATAGCTCGCCTAAAATTCAAGGGATTCAAGGGATCCTCCCGCCTCAGTCTCCCAAAAAGTTGGGACCAAAGCTTTGTGCAAACTTCTCCTTGTTCCATCCTTTCACTTTAGAAATGAAGCCTTGGAAATACTGTGATGTGTCAAGATCCTCAGGGTAATAAGTGACAGAGAGAGACTTGGAAGGAAGGTCTTCTGACTCCCATGCCGGTGCCTTGGTTTGACACCACCTGCTACTAGCCCAGCCTTGTCTGTAGGGCAGAGGAGACAGCTTCCAGGCAAGTGTGCAGCGACTTGTAGACTAATTGTTCTCAGCATTTTTAAAACAAAATGCACAGGGCCTATATTGAGTTCTGGAGAAGCAGGTCTCATGGGTATAAAGGAGAGTGTTGCTGCTTGCCCTGCCTCTTCTGGGCGTCTTCCTTTCCAGGAATAACCAGCATAGGAACCAGGTCAAGTCCTTTGCTAATAAATAGATATAGTTATTATTATTATTATTATATTTTTTAAATTAAATGATAGCTGTGTACATTAATGCAATCATGGAGTACAGTGTGGTGTTTTCATATACAATTTGAAATATTTTCATCAAACTGGTTAACATAACCTTTATGTCATTTTCTTAGTTATTGTGTTAAGACGTTTATATTGTACTTTTAGAAAAACAACTCTCTGAAGGAATTTTCAGATAACTTTTGAAAGAACAAATAGTTTTGTACAGGTAGCCAGGGCAGTTCTATTTTCCATTCATTTTTCTGACTCTTCCATTAGGCTCTGTTCCTGCTGACTTGAGTCTTCATTGACCTGAAAAAGCTCAGTTCACCTGAGAACCTCACTGTCTATTGCCTCTTCCCATTTAAAAAGAGTTTTTAAATTAATAATTATCCCTAAATAGCCCTTAATTTTAATATTATTTTTGTATTCTCGTTTATTTAGCATTTAATTTTTCTTTTTACTATCCTCGTTTTACTCTTTCTTCTTACCTTTAGGCCCCTGTTTCTGAGATAATTCTAAATGGAAGTGAAAACTATGTCCTTAAAGTCAGGGCGCCTCAATTTTTGCACAATCTTGTGAAAGAGCTTGTCTAAGTTAACAGTCACTTCTTTATAGACAAGTTTGTTTTTGTTCATATCTTCAGAGAATGCAACTGAAGGCATAACCTGTGATTTCTTTCTATCAATAAGTAATTTACAGCTCAAGGGTTCAATGATGCATCAAATAGACATTGTGTGTCCAGATATGTATGTGTGTGTGCTTAATGGTTAAGAATGTCAGCTAAATTGCTCAGGTCAATCCGGCTCAAACCCGGGGCGATCTGGGGCAAATCACTCTCCCTTTCTTTGCCTCAGTTGTCTCATTTGCACCTCCCAGAGAGGGTTCCAGTGGAGATTAGTCACATTAATACACGTAAGAGTAGGGTATACGTGTCAACTGTTAGACAGTAGTAAAAATTTTCACTGTTTTCACTGAAAGTTCCTACTCTAAATTCTCACAACTTAGCTCTTTGTTCTAGATTGTTAATACAATGTACTAGCATAAGGCATAAGGCAGGTCATGCTATTTAAAATGTTACCCTACATTCCAGAGATGGATGGCCCTTGGTGGTGATGATTGCAAAACAATGTAAATGTACTCAATGCTACCAAACTGTACTGCTAAAATGGTGAGTTTTATGTACGTATATTTTCCCACAATTAATAAAAGTAAAAGAATAAAATTTAAAAAATAAAATAAAATGTTATTGTAGCCATACTTAAAAAGGGTAAAAAAAAAAACTCTAGATGAAATAAATTTTAATGTCACTATGTAAAAATATCTCCATATGTAATTAATGTGCAATTATTTACAAGCAGTTTTATGTTATTTTTTTAACCACACTGTGTCTGGAATCCGCTGCGTGTGCTGTGCTTACAGCATGTGACAGCCTGGACAAACCACCTTTGCCTTCTCAGCAGCCACATTGGGCTGGTGGCCATGACATCGGGCAGTATGATTTCAGTCTGACCTATTGCCCCTTTTGCCACGATGGTTTATGTGATGATGTTGCCGGGTTATTTAGTAATACTGTTAAGCTGGAAATAGGGTTGTTCTCTAGCAGTGTGGAGAGGGTTAGGAGTTTGTCTCTGGTGATCCTCCAGCTCAGCTTCAGTGCCACAAATGTCTTCACTTCTGTCAGCTTCTCAGGGTGCAGCCTCCCTCCAGGGCTCACCACCCATTACGTTACCATCTGCTCTGTGTCCTTCCCTCAGGAGCCTAAGTGACAAAGTTACACTGGATGCTCATTATTCACGATAGTTGTATTCTACAGTCACAGCAAATACTGAATTAGCAAATACTGAACCTTTGATCCTAGGGGACATACAGGTTGGTTTCCTGGGAGCCTCTGGTTCTGGTATTTTCACCAAACGATCAGCACTTGTTTTATGTGTGTTTCTTAGTTCGTTAGTTTAGAACTCATAAACTGAATGTAACTCATGTCTGAGTGAAGCTTATATAACACACATACTGTACGTACGATGCTTTAGCACTGTGCTTTGGCTCTTTTAAGTAGTGATGTCGCCAACCAAAAGCACAAAAATGTGAGAAACATAGCAGTGAAAGGGCACTCAGAGGTCACTTGTTTTACAGAATATGAGCTACAGCAAGAAGGCAGAGTGTTGCCTGGGCTGGGAATGTGTGTGTCAGGGGCCTCACATTTTTTGATGCCCTGTGCATATCTATGAATGGTCATGAAAGCACCAAGACTCTTGATTTTGAAGTTATCAATAAATTCTAGTGAGTAGGTGGATCTGTGAATAATGAGGATGTGCTGTATTGCTTCTGGACAACATTTGTGTTTTTAGAGATGCTTTCTGTGTATTTGGGTGGGCAGTTGGGAACTGCTGGGGTCTTCAAACCTCATCACATAGATACTCATGTGTAACTGCCTGTTACTATTTCTGGGGAAGGAGGCAGCTGAGAGTACCCTCAGGTTTGGGTGGGCAGAGTGTACTATAAACAGAAATACCAAGGGAATGAGCAAGGCGCCCCTTTGGTAGAACTCAAAGCACAGTGATCCATAAGTGTGATGCACCTGCAGGGGTCAGGAGATGAAGTAGAAAGATGAAGAGCCAGGGTGGCACCTGTGGCTCAAGGAGTAGTGCACTGGCCCCAAATACCAGAGGTGGCAGGTTCAAACCTGGCCCCAGCCAAAAACTACAAAAGAAGAAGAAAAAAAATAAAAGAAGATGAAGAACCATTAGGAGGAAGAGCTGAGAGCCAGATGTCAGAGAGGAAAGAGTTGAAAAGCCCAGGACTCTGGTAAACAAGGCTGGGGTGCCCAGAGTTGACTTTTTTGGGGGAACTGGCTGTGTGTAGGGAATAAGTAGATTTCTCTGGGATAAAGTTACAGGATTGTGAGTGAGGACAGTACCCTGGCTCACACCTGAGCTTGCTGTATATAATCAGCAACCAACTGTGCAAGAATTTTTGATATTTGCATCTCCTCTTTGTCTCATCCTAAATCAATTTGACCCGGTTTTCTAAATTCATCAGGACCTCAGCCCTCGTCTCTTTGTCAAATCTTTCTTCTGTTTTAAAACAGAGAAAAGTATATGTATGCATTGCAAATGTTTCTACCTTTATCATGAAAAAAGAAGCATATTGAAAATATACGGTGGTTCTATTATTATAAGTTTATCCGTTACACAGAACTCTCCTTTGGGTAAATCTTCTTAAACAATTCATTTTCTTTTTTTAAAGTGAAGATTGTGTTTAGTCTTCTCCGTGTTACTCAATCTCATTTTATAGCAGACACGCTTTACCCATGTTTGTTTTTTCTAACCAGGAGTATTATCTGGTTTCATTATTCATAAACCTGAGCTGGCTTTTCTTACCCTTTATGCACAACTTAGGCTTATTTTACCATCTCTGCCTGTCCTATTCTGACTCTCCACAGTCTACCCATGCAGGAAGAAGTATTTATATTTTGAACAAAATTAATAGGTCCTAATGGGTGTATTTTCTAGAACTTAGTAAAAGAGTGGAAAAATATATCTGGAGTGATAGAACATGGCGCAAGGGAAAGCCAAATAACCAAGGTGAAAAAGACTGCTAAGAACTCACATGATAAATTAGAGTCCGGATAAGGTAAAGCTGAGAAAACTTTGCCCATCATTTGGAAGATCATTTTTATTGAACAGGTATTAATATAATGATATAAATAAAATTTTGAGAAATAGAAGAAAAGATCCTGTAAATCTTAACATTAACACAACTCTACAAATGCTGCCTGCAGTGCTGTATGTGGGTGGGAGTGTCAGCCCAAGTTAGACGTGGCAGTCAACTCCAGGTCAGTCGTTCCTGATGAACAAGTAAAGGAAGAATCTGTCTGCATTGGTTTTCTTAGCTGGATATGGGCATAAATACATAGTGCAGATAAAGTGATAAGATACCTGAGATTAGTTCACATATCATTAAAATAATTTCTATAAACAGATACTACTTTTTAAACAAAATTGTGGTTAATAGGGCGGTATAAAGGATTAGGTGACATTGTTTGCTCCTGTAAGGAGAAGTGGGAGCTGCGGTTGAGTCCTTCACTCTCAAAATGTACCGTGTACTTGCACATGTGCCTGTGAGGGGAACTCACTGATCCCCCCCCCACCCCTCTTCTCGAATTTGATTGTGTTTTTCTCTCATGTGGGCCTATAGTTGTTAATTGACTAGTTTTTGGAAAGAAATCTGGAGAACCCTCAAAGAAGTAAAAGTAGCTTTGATGCTGCAACCCCCTTCCCAGGTGTCTACCATGCATAAACAGGTGTTTCTTAAGGCCCTGCTGGGATCATCTTCATAGATGGTCTGGAGAAGATCCAGGCAGGGAAGGTCCAGGCAGGGAAGCAGACCGTCAGATGAGGGTGCAGGTAGATAGAGACAGAGAAGGAAAAAGTCCAAAAGGTGAAGAGCTTCCAGCAGAGAGATTTACCTGGTCTGGGGGGCCAGAGAAGGTTCCCTGAGAAATTAATGCCAGGCTGAGAAGCAAAGGAGAAATGGGGGTTAAATGGGTAAAGAAGGAGGGGTCTGGGAAAAAAACACATTCTAGCAGAGAGTAGGATTCTCAGGTTTTTGGGGGGAACTAAAGGTTGGCCATCATGGCTGGAGTGTCAAGATCAAGTGAGGGATTTTGCAGAGACAAGACTGGATGGGTGTGCAGTAGCCAAGTCACGCTGGGTCCTTATCCTCAGTGTAGTGGGCACTCAGGTCAGGGCTCTGAGCTGGGGAGAGACGTGAGCTTCTGTGAAGTGAGCAGAAGAAATGGGGCGGGTGAACATTGGCTCTTCTCTCCTCCCAGGGAGAGGCAGTGGCAACGGTGACTAGGTGGTGGTATAAGCCATGGAGAAATGTAGAGAAGCACAGGAAATGTTTAGGAGGCAAAATTGACAGGGCTGAGTGTGGGCGGGATACGGCAGCTGAAGGAGAGCCGAGGTGTTAGTTGGTCTCTTGAGCAACAGGCAATTCCAGGAGAGTACCAACTTTGCAGGCACCTTTGTCCTAACTTACATGCAGACATAGTTCACAAATCTGAAACCACAGTTTACCTCTTGCCTAAAAGCTCATTTTTATTCACGAAAGAGCATCACATTTATATGCGCGTATCGGTGGAAACTCATATGTATCTATAAAACAGTAGGTTTGCCGTGCTTGGTCTAAACTAGCGAAAAACCTTTATTATAAGTTCAAGTACTTTGACATTTTGGTGCTATTCATATTATTTATAAGAATGTGTCTTATATGCTTTGCTTATAGTTAGGTTTCTAAAGTATAATGTGTTGGGTTGGCCCCTGTAGCTCAGCGGCTAGGGAGCTGGCCTCATACACTGGGGCTGGCAGGTTTGAACCCAGCCTGGGCTGCTAAACAACAATAACAACAACAAAAATAGCTGGGTGTTGTGGTGGGCACCCAGCCACTTGGGAGGCTGAGGCAAGAAGAGAATTGCTTAAGCCCAAGAGGTTGAGGTTGCTGTGAGTTGTGACCATGGCACTCTACTGAGGGTGACATAGTGAGACTGTGTCTCAAAAAAAAAAAAAAAAAGTATAATGTATCAATCCTCTGCTCAGTTACTTTTCTTGCTCCAAAGTCTGTGAAATGGAATTTACACTCTTCAGATTCATCATCATGTTCAAGGCCTTGAGTCACTTTCCTGCCTCATCTTCATCCCCTCTGTACTCATCCCTCAAGGCTGTTGTGTTTTCTAGGCTTTGATTCTGTGGCTCCTACTGCCTTGGGTGTCCTCTAATGCTTCTGCCCCAGCTGAATCCTATGTGTCCTTCAAGGCTTTCTGGAAACATCACCACCCCAGAGGCCCTTATGGACCCCTGACAACTTGTTTATAGGCTATCTTATTCTCAGGTGAGTTTATATTACAGACAGACTTGTAATATATATTACAATATATTACTTGTAATAATATATTACAGCCAAATTGTTCATATTAGTCTCCTGCTCTAGGTCCACCATTTCTGAACCTTTTAAATTCTTTGTCCTTATTACTAAACATTGTCTCTCACACTCCACTCTTGAAGGTGGGCTCCCCAGGAGCAGATCCTGAGATAAGGGTTTCAGTACAGGCAATCTGTTTTGGGAGGTGATCCAGAAAGTGCTTTTAAGGGACTGGGAAATTGAAGAGCAAGTGACAACAGTGGGCAACCAGAGGTCACTTCCATCATGACCTCTCAAAGCCTTTCAGGAGGTGACGCAGAGTCGTTGAAACTGAAGGCAAAGGTGTGGGAAAGCACGTCCTCCATGGTGTGCTCAGTATTCATGCCCCCACTATTCCCCAAGGTGACGGTATCAGGAGGTGGGGTCTTTGGCAGATTGTTAGGTCATGAGGGGAGTGGGGATTCTCAGGAATGAGATTCATGTCCTTGTAACAGGGGCTCCCGGAAGCTGTTTATGCCACCTGAGGACATAGCAAGAAGTGAGGAGACGGCTGGGTATAACCCGGAAGAGTGCTCTCACCACAACCTGACCATGGTGGCACTCTTATCTTGGATTTCCAGTCTCTCAAACTGTGATGAATAAATGTTTGTTGTTTAAGCCACACAGTCTCCAATAAGTTGTTGTAGCAGACCAACCATAGACATCCTCCTCCATCAGTCAGTCATGGTTGAGGACTGTTCCAAAGGACCCAGAGTTCTCAGCGCTGCTGGCCCAGCCTTTGACAGCTAGAGAATGCTCCAAAGCATAGAATTGCAGATATTAAAATTGGAAAGATACTAATGGTGTCTGCAACACCCCTCCCCCACATACATGGAATAGCTTTTTATTTCTCTGTCAAACACAATAATGAAAGTTTTTCCCTCCTCTTCCAAAACAATAAAGAGGACATGATGTTTGGAAAGGAAAAGGGAAGTGGAGTAGGTACCTGGAATTCTTAATTAAATGTACCATATTAAAAATTAGAGTCTAGCGTTCATAGTGGATATAGGAGACACAAAGGGTAAGGTGAAGAGTAACAAGGCTGTGGAGCCTGAGACGTGTTAGCATTTAAGTGTGGACCAACAGAAAGGGTTAGAAATCTCATTGTGGAACATGGGAGGCATTAACCATGTAGAAAACCAAAGAATTTGCTCATGAACAGTGTAACGAAGAGGAATTTGGATAGGGTCTTAGTTTAGGAATGTGCTTTCTGGAGTTTTAAAAAGCCATGAAAGTTTTGCATGAGATTGTTTGTATCAAGGCAGAATCATTTGATTTTTTCCCAATAGAGACAAAAGATAACCCATCCCCTTCATTCCCTCCTCCGTTTGCCTGCAGTCCCCACTCTTCCCTGGTCGTTTCCTGTCTCACCTCTTCTCTTCTCCTTCTTCCCCACTCCCCCATCACTGGCTGATTTTAAGATGATGTGATTTCTGGATCTGTGGAGCCATTTAGTGTTTTGGGAAATAAAATGACCCTGAAATGCTGTCACAGTGCCTGAGTTATAAAGTATTCAGGTGATTTGGGGCCCACACACATATGGAGAAAGTATCTTTACTTGAGGAGAAGTATAAAGATTCTTTCATATGTCTGCACAATTTTTATCACAAATAATATTTTAAAATCCGAGAGAGGGGAAGTCTTGGTGGGCTTACGTTGCTTTAAATTAGTTTCAAGAATGAAATCAGATCACTCATTGGCTGGTTTTTCTGTTTCCAAAGCGCATTCCCAGCAGAATGCCAATGCAGTCCAGCAATTTAATTCATTATTATACAAAATCTGAGCGAGTGAAATTTTAACCTCTGCTTCTAACGACTTCATATTGGTTTTATCTGTAATTAACTTAGTGAGAGGCATCTGGTGTTAGATTCGTCCCTGTGCTCCAATTACCTAACTTACGAGGTCCTCCAAGGAGTTTATTTAACCACTTTCTGCTGAAAAGTGTCATATGGTGGAGTAGGAATAATAATCAGGAATTCTAGGTGTTTTAACAGGGAATCTCAAAGGGTATTACAGGATGAGCACAGGTGGGGAATGTTTGTAACTAGTGTGACAAAGTCTGGGGCAGTGTCATGGTCAAAAGAACATAGCACTGAAATCAAAATTAATGTCAAAGTACCTTGAATCTTTTACATCTTTCAAAAGTAATGCTTTCCAAACATTTCTTCCCACCCCTCTCCCATCCATGGTGCACAGTCTCTGCAGGTGTACCTGAGCTTGGCTATTCTCCTTTTTCTTTTCTTTTTCTTTTTTAAATTAAATCATAGCTGTGTACATCAATGCAATTATGGGGTACAATGTACTGATTTTATATACAATTTGAAATATTTTCATGAAACTGCTTAATATAGCCTTCACCACATTTCCTTCTTTTCTTTTCTATTTTCTTTTCTCTTCTCTCCTCTTCTCTCCTCTTTTCTCTTCTCTTTCTTTTTTTTTCTTTCCTTTTCTCTTCTTTTTCAATTTATTTTGAGACAGAGTCTCACTCTGCTGCCCTAGGTAGTATGCCATGGCATCATAGCTCACAGCAACCTCAAACTCTTGGGCTCAAGGGATCCTCCTGCCTCAGCCTTCCGAGGAGCTGGGACTATAGGCACTCGCTTTTATTTTTGAATGTCCTTCACCTGGGAAAGACGTTTCCTTTGGAGCAGTGGTTCTGAACCTTCCTAATGCCGTGACCCTTTAATACATAGTTCCTCATGTTGTGGTGACCCCCAACCATAAAATTATTTCCATTACTACTTCATAACTGTAATTTTGCTACTGTTATGAATCGTAATGTAAATATCTGAGATGCAGGATGTATTTTCATTGTTACAAAGGGGCTGCAACCCACAGGTTGAGAACAGCTGCTTTAGAGCCAATCCTGTAGTTTCCTATGTTTACTGCCCTGCCACCCGCATGTTTCTGCCTTAAACATTCAGTCTAGCAAAGGTGGGAACTTTTCTGAGAGTGGAAAAGAGGAAGACAGAATAGGAAAAGCTAGACTCTCTTTTATAGGGCAGACAAATAGAAAAGTACAGAGACCTTCAGAAAATCATCTTTGTATTTAAAGTATATAGATAAAGATATAGAAAAATTCTTTATCTGACAGCACCAAGGAGCATCTTATCTATATGAACAGTGGACAGAGAAACCCTTTTAACAGCAATGGGAGAGATATAAGAGGGATGGACCCCAAAATTCTGTTCTATATTGTGACTCTGATTCATGACTTTTTCCTAAGACCTTCCTGAATCTATTTATATTTTAAATTTGTTGATGGCTGCAACCAAAAAATGGCCGGGTGTTGTGGCGGGTGCCTGTGGTCCCAGCTACTTGGGAGGCGGAGGCAGGAGACTCGCTTGAGCCCAGGAGTTGGAGGTTGCTATGAGCTGTGATGCCATGGCACTCTACCCAG